>PVIR01022341.1:0-28206 GCA_004026965.1 Petromus typicus
AAAAACCAAAGGAAATAGTTCTCTTTCCTTTCCTGCTGTACCATTCACTTTCATTCCAAAAGACCCAGTCAATCAAGGAAAATCAAAATACAAAACACTCTGAAAAGCTATTTTTACTAAACCTCTCAAAATACGTGACACAAAAGGATTATTAACCCCACAGTGTATAGGTAAGGAAACTGAGGCAGGCAGGAGTTTAATATTCAGTCTTATATCATGCTCCAAATAATATGGTCTTTTTATTTCCCTAAAATGACTGTTTAGTTAATGACAAAATGTGCATCTACAGGTCACTGTCTTTACAAGTAATCTTAAAGATAATCTAGAGATAGTTCTGTTGCAAAGAGAAAGTCTGTAACTTTACTAATATGGACAAAAAGATAAATATTTGTCAAATAAGTACTTTTTAAAAAGCGTAACGTGCCCTAAACAAAAGAAATACAAAAAAAAAATAGCATCTCTTTAGAGAAAATGAAAATAGAACTTCAAAGAAAAGACAGCAAATATCAAAGAGTTACCGAAAAATATTTTTAAACAAATTATTAACTAATTAGCTGTTATACTGTTTTTTAATCATACACCAAACTGTAACTACCACCAAATAATTTCTTATACTCCCTCCTCACATAAGTATACACTGTAACATTTTAGATAAGGTAATGTATTGAGCTAATGCTGTAGCTAAAATATTACTTTGAATATTCGAACTCAGAATTGAATGAGATGCCAAATCTAAAAAAACCACATGATCTTTTATTTAAATCTTTATTTCCACTGTTCTATTAATCTAATTTGACCTTACTCCTAGACTAACTAGAAATTTCCAGGACCCTCTGATTCTACCAATTTTTGCAATTTTGCTTGATGATATAAAGCAGTCTTATTTAGCAGATTGGAATATTTAAGGTAAATTGTGTGGTTCTCCGCAAATCTCCAGTGTTAACAAATCCCTTAATACCACAATCAGAAATTCTGCTTCTGGCCAAGTGGGTCCAGAAGAAAAAAATCCACACAGCACAGTTGTTATTAACACAAGTTAAAAGCAACCTCTAAAACAGCACTTAAATGGCAGAATTTCTACATCCTAATACTGGACCATCCCACAGAAAACTTCACATGCCAATGTATGTTTTATTTTGTTTTCTTTGCAGAACTGGTGATTAAACCCAGGACCTTCGCAATGAACTACATCCCTAGTCCTTTTTGGTTTTTGACTTTGATATAGGGTCTTGCTAAATCACTAACTTGCTCATCCAGGACTAAAACTTATGATCACCCTGCTCAACCCTCGGATGACAGATGTGTGTCACCACACCCAGCCAGACCCACCTTTAAAATGGTAACTCCACTGCCTTCGAACACAGTTACCTGCAATTCTACACTTCCACCCTAACTTGTCCCTTTCACCAACTGCCATCAGAAGGACACCTGTCACCCCATCCATTCTTCTCAACTATGATATGGATACACATTTTGCATTACTTTTACCAAAATATGAACAATAATCACAAATACTACAGTATGCCTCCGGTCCCAAACTTAATCAGTTCTGTTTCTGGGAAAGATGGCTATGGTTGTGCTTGACATCTGACATGGAGTTTACCAACAGGAGAAGCCTTTTGCCAAACACTTCTGTTCGTAAATTGAACTGTTCTTGAACAGAAGGATTCCTGAACCAAGGTATTACTATACACTCCTCCTTAACTCGTCATCCCATCATAAAATCTACAGACATTCTCCAGGAAAGAGGCCAAAGGTGAGAGCAAAACCATATGTTTAAATTTTTATTCTGTCTCATGATCTCTCTATTTTGATAAGACTTAATGTTAAGTGCTTAAAACTCAGGCACCTGGAAAGTACCTCAAGGTTCCTACCACTTCTCTGCATGACTTAACTCAGAGTAAGTGCTATTCTTCCCCTACATCAGACTAAAACTCCAAAAGAACAAAAATATTGCCAGGATTGATTATGCAACCAATATTTATGGGACAAATGAATGGAAAGAAAAGTAACCTTCTCTGATTGAAATATTTGGTTTATAAATAAGAGCCTCAGTTCTAAAAATGAACTAAGTTCATTAAGACCAAACAATACAAATTCATGCCCAGCTGGAAACCCATGCTGTACATTTCCATCCCGGACAAAGCCAACAGCAGGGACACCTTACCCAGCTCTGCGGAGTGCAGCCATAGCAGCATCTTCCCACAAACGGCCTCTTCCGGCTCATCAAGCTTTCTTTCCATTTTAGGGTTGCAGATCTGAAGAAGGTAGGTCTGAAGCCACACTCAGCCTAATAAATTCAAAGGAAAACCAGTGTCTAAGTGGCAAGAGAACTCGACTTGCCCACTTGATCTCTAAAACTCTAATAGTTCATATACAAGAGAAAACTATGGCATGTTCTTCTCCAAGGAATATAATTATGTGTGTTACATGGTGATTTTCACTCAATGTATTCCCTTCCACAGTCAATACTCAGAAAAAAGCCGAATAGCTAATTACCTAAGAATACTAATGATTGCTAACAATCTCCACTCACTTGATGTAACATTCAAAAGTTTTAAAACTAAGCTGAGGCATCCAGTGAAAGATGAACAGATAGAAAAATGCTATGTACACATAATGGAATACTATTTGGCCCTAAAAAGGATGGAATCCTTACAGCAACATGGATAATCCAAGACATTAGGACAAACGAAGCAAGCCAGGCCCCAAAGTGGAAGCTTTCCGCTGCCCTCAGGCCAGCATGGTGGCTCATGCCTAGAATCCCAGCATTCTACAAGGATGTCAAGTAGATCACAGGTTCAGACCCGCCTGGGCGACATGGCAACTTTAAAAAGGAGTTGAGAACACAGTTCAGTACAAAGGCCCTGTATTCAATCCCTAGTATCAAAAAACAACAACAGGGGCCGGAGATTTAGCTCAGTGGTTCCGGCGCCTGTCTTGCAAGCGCAAGGACCTGGGTTCGATCCCGGTAACCACATACAATACTGGGTGTGGAGTCTCATGCCCAGCAGCAATCAGTACCACACACCACAGTGCCAGGCGTGGTGGCTCACGCCTGTAATCCCAGCACTCAGGAAGCAGAGGCAGGAGGATTGCTGCGAAGTGAGTTTGAGGCTGAGCTCAGGGCCAGCCTGAAGTGCAAAGCCAGACCGTCTCAAAAAAAAAAAAAAAAAATTGACCTCACTGATAGAAAAAGAAAGTAGAATCATGATTCAAGTAGGGAAGATTGTGGGATAACTAAAGAAAGGCTGATTAATAGATACAGATTATAATAATATAAGGGATGAAGTTCTAGTGTTTTGTCACTCAGCAGGGTGACTGCAGTTAACAGTGATTGTCTATTCCAAATAGCAAGAAAGGAGAACTTTTAACATTTCCAACAAAAAGAAACAATAAGTTTTTGAGTTAATGGATATACTAATTACCCTGAATTGACAACTTCACATGTATATATGTGTTCAAATAACCACTGTATCCCATGAATATGTATAACCACCATGCAAGGAAAATCTATAAATAAGTATCACAGACATTCCAACAAAAATAAAATTTTCAGTTTAAAAAAAAAGTTGTAGAAAATAAAGTGGACTTCTGACTGAGCAGGTTTAACAGAGCAGACTCCTCCATCCCCACGTTTACAGTCAACCTTATGTCTTTTAAATCTTACACTCCCACAATGGATCTCTATAGGCCTCACAATGTCTGGAGATGTAACTCAGTGGTTCCACACCTGCCAGGTCCTAAGTTCAATTCCTGGCACCCAAAAAAATGAAAAAAAAATAAATAAAGGCCTTCCAACTAAACAATCTGTTTTGCTTTTTAACTTAATCGCTTTACTTACATGTTCTACACAACTTTTCCTTCCCTATTAACAATACCATGAAAATATTAAATATTATTAGACTTCATAAACATAACTTCTAACAGTTGGCAGCAGCTTCTCTAGCTGTTAAAATATTTGACATAACTATATATGGCTACCAATATTTCCACCTTCATAACAATATTGAAGTGAACATTTGCAGGGCGAATGCATTTAACTTTTCTTTTTAAACTTACCCATTCCTCACTTGTGTGTTTACATCGACCAAGACTGTATTCTGATGAATTTGGCAGATAAGAAACATCTATCGTGCTAAGCGTCAATGCGGATTCATCCATGTCACAAAATGTAACTCCCAAACCATGTGCTATAAAAAAAAAAAGCCATTTAAGTGAATGAGGAATCCAGAGACTAAATACCAGAACTCAAAATTCTGATTTCAATATTATTTTGTTCCATTATAGGGTTATCAAATGAACTGGAAGACTTTTGTTAAAAACAGCCCCTAAGGTGAGCTCATGAGCTCAGGCTGCTCACATTAGACTTCTTGAACCAAACAGCTATGAGTAATTATTTGCAAGTGTAAATTAGAGCTTATTTTCAGTATTAGACAAGGATTATTTCATTTTGGTTAAAAAATGAATAATTTCTCAGAAAAGGAAGGCATGAGTTTAATTAAACATGGCACATGTATGCACACAAGACAACATTATGAACTGGGAATTTTCACTCATACGTATTTAAGTAATGCAAAATAGATAAAAGCAATGATAGCACACACGTTTTCTACTTAAACTCAACTGAGTTTAATATTCATGCAGTTCTTTAAAAGAAAAGATACTTGCGTTTTTAACAGTTACAAAGCTCTAAAAGAAAAACACCATTTTGTAATGTTTGATTTATAAGTTTCATTATTTTTAATAAGCTTTCTCCTACCCCACGGGAAAATGTTCAGTAGAGAATGAAGCCCGACAATAAACATATTCGTGTAAAATACAAAAGCTTTCTAACATAATCACTAATTTCTCATTCTTCTAGCTGTTGGTAACTTCTCGCCTGGCCTTTAAAATCCTGGAAGATCATTTCCAAGTAACAATGTTTCTTGAAAGATATATCCTAATTTATTTACATTTCCCTTACGGATATGCTGCAGTAACTGTTATCGACGTTTGTGCTTAACAAGTTACAAAAGTAACAGTCGTAATACGCATTAGGTCAGGGGGAAAGAACAGTAAAGCAATGCACCTGGGATAGAAGCTCTTCTGTGTTACAAAATAAAAATTCAGCACTCAGCTATCAGCTTCCAGGGCTGAACGTCCACACAACAGGAGGAGCACGCTGCTGCCAGAGAAAAAGAAGTCGTGAGATTGGGGGTGGGAAAAGACGTGCCAATAGGAAGCCCGCGCTTTGCTCCTCCTCCCTCCCAAGGTCAAGGATTAAAAAAAAAAAAAAAATCCCGGAGGCTCCAGGCAGTTGGGGTGACAGGAACCTTGGGAACCAAAATGGGCAGTGGCAAAGGGGCCAGCTCTGAGGTTTAAATCTCCAATGCATACCATCTGTGCCAATCAGAACACGCTGGTCAATGTCTACGCTCTGCTTTTCCCTTCTGGTAAATGGGTATAATACCAGACCTTCTTTGAGCTGCCGAGAGGATTGAAAGATACACAGCTCCCAGCAGTGACACGCAGCGAGCTTCAGTGTGATCAGGGTGGCTGCTGTGATAGGATCAGCCCCCAGCACCCGCTGCTCGGAGAGCACCCCTGCTGCCTCAGTACCCCACGGGACATCCCCAGGGGCTGCGTCCATAAAGACACTCCCTCCCCTGTGCCACAGCCCGATCTTCCGGGGAAAAGAATCATATGTACCCCATTCCAGCAGTGCCGCAGCCCGACCTTCCGGGGAAAAGAATCACACGGACCCTATTCCAGCACAGCCTGGCCCATTTCCCCGGAGGAACCTCGGAGCTCAGGAGTCGGAGACGCCAGCACCCCTGGAAACTTGCAGCTGCTGTGCCAGGCCCAGCGGAGAAGAGCGACCACGCACCTGTTGGCGGCGCTCCCGGACCCAGCAGCCTCCCACGGCCCGCACCCGCCCTCGAGGCTCCAGGACAGCTCCAGCGCTCCAGCCACTGCGGCTGCCCGCACTCCCAGGCCCCAGCGTGCAGTCTTGTCGCGCCCTCATGACGTAGGAGGCGCCTGGGAGTGAGGGGCGGGGCGGGGAGGGGCGGGGCCCTGGGGAGCTGGCGTGGCTTTGGATCCGAGTGTGGAATTTGTGAGGCTGGGCTGGAGTGTGAGTACCTGCATAAGTGGTAACCCTCCTTGGCTGGAAGCGTGTGCCCTTGGGTCGCGTCTGCACTTCACTGAGTGAACTGAGCTGATCTTCGAGCTCGTGTCACCTCCAGGCTGGGGCTGGGTGTTAATGTGTATGCATATGAGTGGACCTCTTGTGAGATTTGGAACACTACAGAATTTTTTAAGGATGGGGAGGCATTGGCTGCAAAAGGCTGCACTGTTTAAGTTCTGTTAGAGTAGCTGAGCCTTCAAGGAGGAAAATGAGGAATGAAAAAGTAAGGCTTGAAAGATGCAGCGCCTCCATTAGACAGGAATTTTAATTTCCTTTGTGTCATGTTGCAGAGTATGGTGAGTACTGTTGATAACAGGGACTCTGAAAAGCAAATTTCAAATGCCCTCACAAAAAAAAAATGGCATTGGAGGTGGTGGTATGTTAATTCGTTTGTTTTAATTGTATTTGTAAATCACAGACAGTAGGCTATGCAAAAATATTGAGGGCTAGGCCCTCCAGAGAATCAGTACAAAGATGAAAACACATTACAACTGTGGCTAGAGGCCATTGTTGAAGGCCAGGCCACAAGATAAAGAGGAATGACCAGGTTTACATGCCTCCCCAAAAGATAAGCAATAAATTAAAGATTATACTACCTGTCTCCCTGTTGGACTAATATTACCTACATGGCTATACTGGTAATAGTACTGGTCGATCATAGTTTTGAGCCACATTGTACCTATTTGGTGATTTTTCTTTATAAAATTTCCTTTGAGAAGTGAGCTCATTGGTACCCATTCTCAGGTCCCATTCTCTGTCTCAGGAGGACTCTCTTTCTCCATAAATTTTTCCTACTCTTCATCTCCATTGTTGCTTAGAATTTATTCTTCAACTTTGAGAAACACAAACTCAGCATATCTTACATCTAGCAGGTTGGAAGTTACATATATTTCCCATATATCATTAACATCATTTTGTATGGCATAAATGTACTGTGATTTGTCAACTTACAATTAAAAATAATTTTTAAAAAGACCTGAAGTCTGAGCGGAATTTACCACGCATTAGCCATCTGAACAAAACAGCTCTGAGCAGAAAGAAGCTCTTTCACAACAGTCCTGATGCAACTGACAAAGCCAATGGTTATCAAGAGCATTAGCAATGTACAAGGAAAAAGATTACTTCTTGTATGCACTCAAGCAACAACAGTAAGTGTGAACTAGGGCCTGGAAAGACAGAGATGATTAAGACTGGCCTCTAGAATATGCCACTAACCATCATTTCTGCTCAAAATAAATCACTGTATGTGGATTAAAAACTATCTACAACTCCCTGGTCCGAACACCTGAGCTTGGCATTAAGGCTGGCCCGCAGGGCTCTTTCATTTTTCCACTCTTCTCCAGCAGGATTCCCTACCTGATTGTCCCTAGACAAGTCAAGGACACTCATGCTCCAAATTCTCCCCATTCCATGCTCCCTAAAGTTCTGTACTTCCTAAGCTAGCACCCCTAGTCTCTACGCATCTCTCCAGCCTTCAATAGTCACATTCTCCTGAGAAATCTCACAGATTTACTATGACACCACATCTTGGGTCTTTATCAGTTTGTGTTACACTTGCATGAAATTACAAACTTATCACAGCAATAACTTGCCTCAGTCTCCTTGTTAATACCACAATTCCTTGTTATAACAAGGTTTTAATGAATGCCTGCTGAACTTGAGGGACAATAACAAAGACAGATTTTCTTCTCTTCTACTTTCTACTTCTGTATATAAATAAATCTTCAAATGTTAATAATCTCTTTGAAACAATTCAAAGCAATAGGAGTGGATATTCACATTTTTAAAAAGTTCTTGATCTTCTTGAGGTCAAAGAGCCCCAGCCCCGTGTCTTTATTCATGTACTTTAGTAGCAGGTGCACATTTAAGTACTTGAGGATTGACTTTTAATCCCAAAGTTTGTAAACAGATTACTGGTCATGACAAAGAAAAGGAGGAGGGGGCAGAGATAGAGAAAGCCTTAGAATTTGAATTACAGCTAAAGAAATTAAAAGGCAATAGAGTAAAGAGAGCACCATATCATGAAAATTTGTAAATATAAGCCAGAGGAAAAAACTGCTTTGCTTAAAACTCATTTGTAGGCAGTTCTTCTGCAACACCCAATTGCACAAGGGTTACTGTGTTTGTAAATGCAGATTCTATGCCAGGAGTCTCAGGTTACTTAATGAAAATTGCTTTTGGAGACAGGCAACACCCTCAGCAACTTACTTTATGAAAAGAATGATAATTTATAGTAATCCAGTCTAACCAGACAAGATGGAACAGGCCAAATTTACTCTCCTGTCTGAAAAAATGAAACAATCAAGCAAATACAAACCAATGGCTTTCACCCACTGGACACCACAGGGAAAGGAAAACAAGGAAATTCAAAATGGTATTGGACTGGAATTTTCAGGAATGCATAGAGAAGCAAAGAATGTTCTATAGTAAAGAGAGGGAAAAAAATCAAGTGGAAGAGTCCTATATATGAGAGAGATGACCAATTAATAGACAAAGATTTTGAAAGTAATGTAATATGGTCACCATGTTCAAGTGAAAAAAAAGGAGACTGACTTGGTAAATGGAGACATGGAAAATATTTTTTTAAAGAAAGATCCAATCTAGAGATTAGATGTTTCTCTCTGATGTTTTTCATATCAGAGAGAGAGAGAGAGAGAGATAGAATAGATTAGCCATTACTAAAAAAAAAAAATAAAGAATTTGAAACTATTTTGAAAAAAAAAAAACCACCCCAAATGAAATACTGAGCGGAAAAAAAGACTTTAAATAACAATGAAGAAATATATTCAGTGAACTTAGTACATACAATTGGTGACCCAAACTGAAAGAAATAATGAATAATGGATGAAAACTTCCCAAATATGCTGAAAGCTATAGCACAAATGTAAGAAACTCAATAATTTAAACAGAAATATGAGGAAAACTATACCTAATAATATCACCATCAAATTACCTAAGGCCAATAATGGAGAGAAAAATCTCAAAGGCAGTTAGAATACAAGACATTATTGTACAAAGAAATGAAGATAAGAATGACAGCAGACTTCTCATCAGAAATAAACAAGCCAGAAGCTGTTGTACCCACATCTTCCAGTACCAGATGAAAAAAAATTCAGTATAGATTTCATAGTAATTCCAGACAAAGATAAATTTTGACACACAGATGATGAAAGTATTCGTCACCAAGACTCATACTATAAGAAATGTTAAGCCAGGTGAGGGGCATGCCTGTCTTCCTAGCACTTTTAGAGGCTGAAGCAAGAAGATAACAAGTTCAAGCAACTTAGTGCCGTAGAGAAACCCTGTTTCAAAATGATTAAAAATTGGCCAGGTTTATGTGACAGGCCTGGGTTCATTTCCTGGTAGTGCAAAAAGAAAAAGTAGAATAAAATAAAAAAGGAAGGAAAGGAAAGCCCTGTGATAAACAGAAAATATTTCTGGATAGAAACCAGATCTATAGGAAAGGAATTAACAAATAAATTTCTTCTCATTTTAAAAATCCTTTAAAGATAGTTAACTGTTTACAACAAAAACATAGCCAATATCTGGTAGGGTTTATTGCATATATAGAAACATAATGTAGGACAAAAACAGTAAGGCCCCAGGAGAGACCAAAGGAGGCAGAGAGGAGGTTGGAACCTAGGGCTTGCTCAAACCGCAGTCTATATTTTTGCCAATATCCACAGTGCCTTTTTGGTGAGCCCTATTCCACAGGCTACACTCCTGTCTAACCTGGCTTCAGTGATCAAAACTTGTCCAGGTACATTTGTTCAAACTGTTACGGGTGGCTATAGAGAGTAGAATTTCTCCACAAGATCACTCTGAAAATAGAAACTGACTTACCACGTTTCAGTGATGAAGTATCTACCACTCTTTCATGTAAAGTGTAACAATGATTCCACCAAAAACTTTCATCTGAAATAGTTTGGAGGATTTATTTTTACTGGACCCCCGCTATTCCTCATCTACTTTTCTCTAGACTTTTGTTTGTTTATAGTCAATTAATGTAGATATATAAAACATCTCCTTCATACCAGACACTGGTATGTATAATGTCAAGAGCCATTATGCATGATTTTCAAGAAAAAAAATCATTTCATAATTGAAGTATGATTATAGCTCTCTTGGACCCAAGGTCACCTTGCCCAAGAGTCAGTTATACATGCAGAAACATGACTGCATTCTGCCTCCAGTCACAAGATGAGACCTCAATGGTCCCATGATATTGTGATTCTCTAGGGATGAGCGCACATTAGCTGCAGACATCTCAGCTCCTCAAGATTTCAGTAGTAATTAAAAAGAGAAAAACAAATTCCTTATTAGCCTACTATCTCATCCCACTTACTATTGTAAGAATGCTTTGCACATCTCACCATCCACATCAATGTAAGACCCTCATCAACTTAAGATCCTCACAACACAAGCTTACTGCCTGGCTCCGAGTCACCCCAATACTCCCTCAGATTACTGTTGCACCCAAGAAACAGTGGCCAGCTGGGAGTGTCTTTGCTTTGAGGCAATGACTTTCCAGCGAGTCCCCCCAATATTATGAAATTAGGTTTTTATTGTCTTTCTTTAATCCTCAATATCCCCTTTCTAGCTAGAGATTGATTGGCCTCTGATAAAATTGAACAAGACAGCAACAATCCCTTTTCTCTTAGAGTTGCATTCTATGATAATTACACTGCTACTGTTTAATTATTTCCCAAAAGTTTCAAAAATCACCATCACATGCTTTAGCCTGTGGCTTTAAGAATTCACTCAGTTGACTTAGAACCAGCAGAGATCTGCCTGTTCAACATTTATCACCCCCCCCCCCCAAATTTGGTTCAGGGTGATCTCTTGGCCAGTACTGAGAAAAGAAGGAATCAACTGTGACAATCTTATTCTCTACTACTGCAGTGTACCTTCAGCCAACATAGTCAAATGGCCCAATTCTGGGCAATGTGACCTAAGAGAAGGACAAATCTGAGCATTTATGGAGTTTTTCTTATGTACCAAAAGGGAACAAACACACAGTAGCCACTACTGCTGTCATTGTTCTCCCACCTGCTGTGTAACAATGTTTGTTCCTACCTCTGGAGCTTGTCCAATCTCTGTTTAAACCACTGCCATCTTGACTCCTGGTATTCTCAGACAGCTGCATTTCTGATTCATATTTAAAGGTGAGCAGGAACTTGCTGTTATAATGACTCAAATTTGTAAAAACAAACAAAAGAGAAAGAACCTAGGAAAAGCCCTACAGGTGTATCGTACTAAGGGATGGCAGCGGAAGGAACCTTAAACTCTATTTTGACTTTCAGAAAAAGACCTTAGGTCAGAAAAGGGTGGAACTTCTCTCATTCACTTTTACACTGAAAGCTGTTTTATCAGCAGATTCAGCTTCAAATATGTGATATTAAGGCCAAGTTGGAGTATTAATCATGCTGCTAACAGAAAATGTCTATAATTGCATCTTATACTTGAACTGCAAGTTGCATTACCCACCCAATATATGTTGATTTATAGAAAAATGATGCAAATTTGAACAACTGAGAAAAGAAATCATGAATATGATGCCTCTTAAAGCAAGCAGACCCTCCCACATGCTGCACCATGAAAATTATGCCCCACCTACCAGCCCCAAAACACATGGACTCAGCCCTGATCTATAGCTTTCAACTAAAATATCTGTGACACATTCTCTTACATAGTCACTTGCTTCCAAATCTTCCAGAAGATAGAATTGTGGCTTATAATGGTATAAACTCCCTGGGCTGAGGCATGAGGTATAGTAGGAGCTCAGCCAAGGAAAAGAAATGACAGAGGCAAATGGGGCAGATGAGGAAACACATGTTGATACCAAAGCCAGTTACAGTAAGACATAATGTTATAAAAGTGCACCAGGTCTAGGTTCACCTCACACATGTGCCGACGTGGGAGGGCCCATGTGACCAAGCAAGTTTAGGGAAATGGCCCCTCCAGATGGTTTTCAGTCCTGAGCCAAGCAGCTGGCTTCAGGCTTTTCAGAGACTTGTCCCAGCAATGCCTATGAGGTGAGGTGGAGCTCCAGGTTCCGTCCTCAGGAAAGAAGCAAGTAGAACCCAGACATGGAGCCCTGCGCTGTGTCTCTGGGCAAAGAGTCAATGTGGAGGAGAACTGGGCCCTGGCTGGCCAGAGTTGGATATAATTAATTAAGCTTGCCTGTCTTTAAAAGAAAAACGTTATGAGTTTATTACTAAGGGATGAAAGATATTTTCTCTTGGGAGTGCAGCCAGATCCATGGTTCAAGTCCGAAGTTTCCCTCACCCCCTGAGAGAGGCTGACTAACTGCTCTTAAGGGTCTTTTTCTAATAGACAAAACTATGAGAAGCTGCTTGATTTGGCCAAGAAGACAAAACTCAAATGGGCTCTTGTTTCAATCAAACTAGATTGTGTAAGGAGAGGTTGTCTACAAAAGGAGGAAAGGACAGGGCGAGGGGTCCAGTTGTGCTTCAGAGGTGCTACCTCTCACATCTGCTGCAGGGCACTCAGAGCAGCACATCTTCAAGAGAGAGTGTTGGTGGCACAACTGTGAAGAGTAAGAACAAAGTTCTCCGGGACAGAGTACGCCACAGAGGGAATAGAACTTCGTGTACTACCAGGGCCCAGGCAAGGAACAAAGTTGGAGATCACCTTTACCAAGCCAGAGCCTGTGCTCAGCTTCTACACAATGTGTATACTGGTAAAAAGCAGGAGGCAAATGATCCGGTAAATGATCATTCCGAGATGTCAAAGAAGGCAAGACATGAGCTGTTTAAAAACAGACTTATTCAACATTCATTCCCTCACAGTTGAGAGCCTGCTTTATGTTGGCATCTTGCTGGGTGCTGAAGGTACCACCCAGGGGTCATGACTTTGTGGGATTAATGATCAAGGGGCCTATAAAAGAAAGAATGGTAGGAATAGGTGAGCAAAATGAGGAAGTTGCTATAGGGAATCCGAGCAGCATCTGTCATGAAGAATGACAGAAGTGACTAGACTTCAAGAAGGTTAGGCAGGGGAGCTATACGCCATCCTGGAGCCAGGCCCCGGGAAGAGCCCAGCCAGAAAAGGCGCTGAGAGGAGACTGAGCAAGTAGCAACTTGCTGTATCAACGTGCAGGAGACAAGGTGACAAAGAGCGAGAGAGGATCAAAGTCCAACGTGTTGGGAGAGGAGCAAGTAGGAAAGTGCCGGGGGGAGGGAGGACCAGACAAAGCAGGGTTGTTTGGGGGTTTGGTTGGTTGGTTTTTTGCTCATTTTTGTGTTTTTGATTTTGCAGATCTGGGAACTGCACCCACCGCCTTTTCACTGATCTACATCCTAATCCCTTTTGAGACAGGGTCTCACTAAATCATTTAGGTACTAAGACAGTTTGTGACACTCCTGCCTCATCCTGCAGAGCACTGGGATTAGGGGTGTACACCACCACACCTGGATAGGGAGGGCTTTTAAAGCCACAATAAGTCTAGAACATGAGAAATAAAATTGTGGCTTGCATCACACATATCACGGAGAAAGGCAAGTAGCGTTTATCTTATAAATACACAGGAATGAAAACAAAAGCCCAGGACTGGAGACTCCATTAGAATGGAAAAGCAGTAAGCTTACAGTGATTGATGCTCTGGGTTCTTCCTGGAGCAAATACACAGCAAAGGACTTAGGTAGAAAGTCGTGACCCTTTGCCAGCACAGACTACACACCATACACTGTTCCATGCAAGCTCTTGGATCAGTGATGGACAAGACTCCAGGGCTGACAACACAGCAGCGAGACTAGAATCCAGACAGCTGCTTAGAAAGGTCATCCTACAAAAGGTAGCAGTGAGAAATTAGCAACAAAACAAGATCATTATGCTCCCTAGGGCTGGAGGGACACAGCCAACTGGGGAAAAGGAGAGCGAGCTAACTGGGAGGAGCCAGGTCAGAGGTGCCATCCAAGCAGGGAGGCTTTTCCCTGCTCACCATCTTTCTGCCCTTCTTCTACCTGCCAGGGCTTTCCATTGTGTGAATCAGATTACAAGGAGCATAAGTGAGCCTGCAGGCTTACCCCGACCCCAGGATGTACAGCAGTGTACAGAAGGGGACTGGATCTGAAGTCAAAGAAGCAAATGGCAGTCTCATCTATCGCACATCCCCCTTGGTTAGGAACTATTAGTACCTCTATTTAATGGGGAAATAAAGGTCCTGGAAAAGAATAGGTGAATCAGGCAAGTGGCAGAAGGTCAGTTTGAATTAGGTCTACTTAGGTCTACTTAGAGCACAAGCACCTGAGATCCAGCAAGTCTGGGTGGGACCCTGGCTATTAAGGGCTGAGCTCAAGATCCTACACCTGAGAAAAAAACATCTTATTGTGAAGCCCCAACTCTAGGGAAGTCAAGGGCACTGATACTCAGGCAGGGTTGGCTGAAGACCCAAGCTGATAGCTGGGGCATCAGAAGACTGATCCTGAGACAAACTACCTGCCACTTAAATTTAAAGGAGGAAAGGTTGATTTTAGTCAAAAGTGTAGAGATTTCAATCCACAGTTGGCTGGCTCAAAGGGTGGCATGGCAAAGGAAAAACAATCTATGGCAGAACAGGCAGGAGGCAGCAAACAGCAAGCCTCCTTTTCCCTTTTATCCCATCTAAGATATAAGTCTTGGGTGATGCCACCTACACTCAGGGTGGGCTTTCCCATTATCCACACCCGGAAGTATGTCAAACCAATCAGTGGGCTAATTTAGTTATCCCAGCCTTAATTCATGTTAATTTACTCAAAATCCACATTCATATCTGTAAATCCAGCCACTTCTGAAAAAGCCCCATCATGAGGCTTTGAGGGTACATCTAGATAAGCCATAACATAGGAGATACCGTTCCATTTTCTGGTGTCCTCTGATTTTCTTTCATAACATGCGGTAGTTTTTGTCATGGAGTTCTTTCACTTTCTTATTTTAGTTAATTTTAAGTGTTTGATTTTTCCTGCTTCTATTGATAAAGGTATTATTTTACTGGTTTCTTTCTCACTAAATTAATAATTAACATACGGGAATGCTATTGATTTTTGTGTGCTGATTTTGTATCCTGCTATATTAACCAATTTTTTTTTTAATTCTACAAGTGTTTTCCTGAAAATAAGATCTACAGAAAAAAAATTCTAATCTGATTTTGGAGGAGACATTCCCTGAAAATGAATCCTATTTCTCTTTTAGAGCAAAATACAAGAGGGCTCATTTTCAAGAGATTTCCTTTCTAAAATCATACTAGAATTTACTTTCCAGATAGGTCTGATTTTCAGGGAAACATAATATGTAGCAGATTATGTCATCTGCAAATAATGATAATTTGACTTCTTCCTTTCCTGTACATATTTATTTTATTTCTTTTTCTTGCCTATTTTTTCTTGCTTATGTTTTAAGAACTATGTTGAACAGGAGTGGTCATAATGGAAACCTTTTGATCCTAATTTCTGAGGGAAAGCTTCCAGTTTTTCCACTATTTCACATGATATAGGCTTTTATCATTGATTGAAGATAAGGTCACTCTATTTTTATCTTTCCAGTATTTTTATCATTAAAGATGTTGGACTTTGTCAAGGGCTTTTTCTGCATATATCAAGATGATCATGTGATATTTGTCCTTGCTTCTATTTATATAATATATTACATTATCTGGTTTGCATATTTTTGTTTGTTTGTTTGTTTGTGGGTTTTTTGTTTGTTTGTTTTGTTTTTGAGTCTGGGTCTCTCTTTGTGGTTCAGGCTGGCCCTGAGCTCAGCCTCCAACTCACATCACAGCAATCCTCCTGGCTGTGCCTCCTGAGTGCTGGGATTACAGGCGTAAGCCACCACATCCAGTGCTGTGATATGTGGTACTGATTGCTGCTGGGGTGAGTCTCCATACCCAGTACTGTATGAGGTTACTGGGGAATCGAACCCGGGTCCTTGTGCTTGCAAGACAGGTGCCAGAACCACTGAGCTAACTCCTTGGCCCTGGTTTGCATACGTTGAACCATCCTTGTATTCCTGGGATGAAGCCTTACTGGTCATAATATATGATTTTTTTTTGATAACTAATTGCATTCGCCAGTATCTTGAGATTTTTACATTTATATTCATTAAAGAGATTGGTTCAAAGTTCAGTTTTATAATTGTATTGTTATCTGGTTTTGGATTTGGGGTAATGCTAGCTTCCAGGAATGTCTTCAGAAGTACTTCCTCTCATTCAATTTTATTACAGAGCTTCAGGAATATTGGTGTTAGATCTTCCAAAATTTTTTGTAGAATTTAGCATGAATCCAACCATACCTGGGCTTTTCTTACATAGTAGGCTCTTTACTACTGCTTCAGCTTCATTTCTTATGGATTACTCAGGAGTATTTTTACTTTCTGGTTTCGTTTTGTTAATTCATATGTATCTAGGAATCTATTTCTTCTGAATTTTCTTATTTGTTAGCACACAAGTTAGCAAGGTAGTTGTCAGTGTTTTTATTTCAGTAGTTCCCTTTGTGGTTTAATTTTTTTCATTCCTAAGTGCATTGATTTAAGTCTTTTCTTTCTTAAGATTTTTGTCTATGTTATTTATTCTTTTGAAGAACCAACTCTTTGATTCATTGATGGTTTGTGTTTGTTTTTGGGTCTCAATTTCATTGATTCCTTTTCTGTTCTTTATAATTTGCTTCCATGTAGTACTGGCTTTCATAGTAGATAATTCTTCTTTTCCGAGGAACTTGAGATAAATAGGTTATTTGGGTCCACACTAGTTCTGTGACAAGGCATTCACAGCTTATCAATTTCCCTCTTAAAATTGCTTTCATTTTGTTCCATAAGTTCTGTTATTTTGTACTAACATTATCATTGAGTTATAGAGACTGTTTTGTTTCTCCTTTGACTTTGTAACTTATTTTTCATTTAAGAATGTACTGCATAGTTCCCATGCATTTGCATAATTTCTGTGGGAGATTTTTGTTATTGATTCCTAGCTTCATTATGCTATGATCTAATAGTACAAATGGCATAATTTTAATTTTTTCTATTTCTTATGCTTGATGTATTTTGAAGAAAGTTTTGTGTCTGCTGAGAAGAATGTGTATTGTGTTGTTGGATGAATGGTCTGTAGATAATAACTAAGCCAGTTTGTTTTTCAACTGTGATATTCCTTTTTGATTATTTTTGTCTAGTTTGTTTATGACAGTTGGCTATTGAGTTAGCCCACTATCATTGTGTTTCTGTTTCTGTTGTCTTTTATGTCCATTATTATTGTTTTATAAAGTAGCTTATGTCATTGTGTGGTCCATATATGTTAAGAATGTTTATCTCTTGCTGTATTTTTGTATACACACACACACACACACACACACACACACACACACACACACACACACATATATATATATATATATACATATATATATATATATATATATAGTGACATTTCTCGTTTCATCACTTTTGGACTGAAGTTCACTTTGCTTTACATTCATGTTGCCGATCCCCTGTCTTTGCCTCCTACTTAACTGCTAACTCTATCTAGTATATTTATTCTATTAGATGTTTTGTCCTTGTAATTTCATTGTCTCTTTCCAGGATAGATGTGAAGATTTGGGGGAACACTAGTGTGGGATCATGAGTTTCTTTAGATGTTCTTTATTAAGAAAATATTTTATTTTCTATCATTTGGACAATGGTTTTCCAGATATTTTAGCCTGGGTTGGAAATTGCTTTTCTTTAGGGCTTGAAACATTTTGTTCCAAGATTGACTGGCTTTTAAGGTTTGAAATAAGAAGTCTGCTTTAACTAGAATGTATTAACCTTTCTTCAAGACTTGTTGCTTTTCTCCTACTTCTTTTAGGATTCTGTCCTTGTGTTGGACTCCCAAAATTTTGACTATGATAAGTCATAATCAAGTTCTTTTCTGATTAGAGATTTTTGGGGTTCTATATGGCTTTCTTATCTATACGTTAACTTCCTTTTTCTAATTTGGAAAGTTGTCAGCAATTATTTCAGTAAAAAGCTTTCTATGTCATTTGTTCAGACTTCTCCTTCTTCCCTAGTTCAAATTAATCTTACACTCATCTTCTTTGTGGAACTGCTGAACCAATTTTTTCACATTCTGTTGTTTCTCAGGGATCTCTCATTTATTGATCACTAAACCAATCCTTGTCTTCTAGTTCACACACTCTTCATGTTACTAATTTCTGCTGCCCATAATTTTGATAGAATTTTTAATCTCTCGAATTACTTTCTGGAGCGTTTCTTGGGACTCCAATTCTTTTATAATGTGGTCATTCATGTTTTGCTTTGTTTTATTTATCTCTAAGATCTTTTTGGTAGTGTTTTCTGTCTTCTGCTGAACATTTTACTCGGCCCATTATCTATTTATATCTTCTGTGAACTTGCCAAACATCCTATTAATTCATTCTGCTATTTCTCCTGATACCATTTCAAATAACTCAGGTGTGTAGCTTTTGTGTCCTTCCCTTTAGTGACCCTTGGCACAGCTTTGAGGGAGTTGGGAGCTTGTAGAAGTATTTTGTTAACTTATCTTCTCATATTTTCTTTAAATTGATTTTACTAGTATATTTTTATATACATTATGATCACATTCCACATTGGGGGTTTATACCAGTGTGTGACACATCATGATTCTCATTTTTCCCATTCCCCTGCCCTACCTACAACCCCCTACATACACAAGCATTGTTTCCTTTTTACCATCAACCTTTTTCTTTCCCTTCTTTACTTTCTCCTGCCCGATCTTTCTCTTTTCCTTTTGAACATTGTCTTCCTATTTTACATTACCAATCATACATGTTGGCATTCATTTACACCTTCAGTTTTTCATACTAGAGAGATAATAAGGTATTTGTTTCACTTATAGTTTGTTCCACAGATCTGATGTGGGCCTGTCTGGCCATGTCCTTGCTCACAAGCGGTCAGGGTGATGGTCCTGCTTTCTCATGTCAGGAAAGGAGAATCACAGGTCTTCTGTGGGCCTAACTGCTTGTCAGGGGAGGGGCCAAGAACTCTATTCTTTTGAGCTTGAATCCTGGTAAAGATGTTGCCCTAAAACATGCAAAGCTCACATGAACCCTTAAGGATAGTTTTATGGGAAGAATTTCTCTAGATGGGTTAAGATGGGCTACATTGTGCTGCAGTAACAAATGTCTTAGAGTCTTGCAAAAACATTTATTTCTCTCAGGCACTACATGGTAGTATGATTTTAATGGCTTTGCACATGAAGGTCATTGAGCAACCCAGGATTAAGGAAGCAACACACTGATAAGTGCTTCTGTGGTTGCTAAGACTAGAGCAGACTGTGGTGAACTATACACTTGCTCTTAATCCACTTCTTAGTCCACTTCTGTTTACATGTCAATAGCTGAAGTAATCACGTAAAGCAAGCAGATAAAGAAGTATAATGTGACCCAATCAGATCATTTAACATTTATAAACAGCCCTACTGCCTATCAGAGCAACCTCAGTGACACTCGTGATGGGACTGAGATAAAAGCAAAGGCCCTAATCTGGAAGAAAGAGAGTTAGGAACTTTTAATAAACCTGTGTACTCTGTGCAACATGAGAAAAATTTGTCTTCATTATGCTCGATGTTGTTTCTCTAAACTCCTGTCATGTGGAGAGCCGTAAATCATATTTTCCTGGTAGCTCATTATGGTTCTTGGAAGGTGGTGTCTAAGATCAGTAAGGGAGCTGAGATGTAGGCACTAAAATGGCTTGCCTTCTGGAACAGGAACCCCATCACAGACTAGAGGCTGCAGTCTGCAAACAGACTCCTCCAGAACTTCTCTGCTGTTATATAACCTGGTGTGAGGCTATTAGGTGTTAATACCTGTTGAGCAGGTTCCTTTAGAGTGGAATGAAGAGGCCTTTCCTTGATTTTCACAACCCATACCATCATGCATTTCCTTCCACTCACTTAAATATTTTTCTTGACATCTTCTTCTGGGTTAAGGTCCGTCTTCATTTTTATCCTTCACTGCCCTTTAGCCTCCCAGAGACCTAGAAATCATTCTGGAATTCCTCCAATATCCAATCTGGCACTGAGACATAGAAATTTTTCCTTCGAATTGTTCAAACCCATCACCCACTTCTCTGCCTTTTTACCTGAACTATCCCAATCCAAACCACCTCCATCCTCACTGAAAGGCAAGAGCTCTCCGAATGGACTCCTTATGTTGAGGAGTTCCAACCCACTACACTTCTGGACATCTGCTACCAAACATTAGCTGGAACAGGCATTTGAAAATGCAACACACACTGTGCCAAACACCCCCAACCTCTTCTCCTTATTGACTCGTCAGTTGACTAAGATTCTTTCAATTGTGCCTAACTTTTAGTACAAACACTAAAGTAAGCATGGCGTCTTGTGCCTGGCCCAGGTTGCTCTTGCTACCCTCCTCCCCTCTTGCATCTTCTGCTCACCCTTCTCTGAGTTCAGTCCCCCCTCTTTCTTTGTTTGTTCCGCCCTTTCCTGGCACATGCTACCTCCTCCACTTACAGTGGTCCCCCCACCTCCCTCTTTGCCTTCAATCCATACCTTCTAATGCACTCAGTTCTCACATCTTCAAGAAAATTTATTGACCCTTCAGATCAACTTGGGTCCTTCTCTGTGCCTCTCTCCCATTGGACTGATCGTAATTACAATCATACTTAATTTAAAAATTCACCATTTACTATCTGCCCCTCTCCTACATATCATTCTTAGTTCTGTTCCTTTCCCCTGCATTCCTAGCATGACACAGTGCTGTGCACAGAGCTGATGCTCAGCATCTATTTGTCAGATGTCTAACATCACTAACTGCATGACACAGGAGCATGGAGGTGGCTTTTACAGCCGTCATCATGGCTGGACAAGGCCAACTCCAGGAATAGAAACACTCACCAAAGGACTTGAAAACCGTAGTTGGAGGAAGATGCCTCATTGTAAAGCAGAAGCCCATGATTGAGAAGGAAGCCAGGTGGAGGAGCATATACAGCCAGACACGGTTGGGGAGAACCTTATTTTCGACCTTTTTTTTTCCTTTGGAATCAATCTTTGTCCAAAAAAAAGAATTCTCATGAAGAGAAGGAACAGAACTACTTGGCATTTATATTATTCTTTTTCTAATGAGTTCAACATAGACTATTACCTCATTCATTAAATCTAATTGGGAAGAAGGTCAATTTAAATTCAACTAAGGCTCACTTTAGAATACTTCTAGAGAAATTTAATTTTATTACTTTCAAGTAATAAAACTCAAATATTTTCAAATATTTTCTTTTGGAAAGATGTTCTTTTGGACTATTTTAACATAGGCTATGTAATTGTCTTTATTTTTTAACTCAGAAATTTTCCAAAGGAAAGCATTTCCAAAGTAAAAATCAGTAATCAACCCAGTTTCAAATTATTTAAATTATCTGGTGGAAAATAAAATCTAAATATAAAGTCAAACTGCCATTGACTGTGCTGATGATTTAACTCAAGTGTTACCATGGCTAACTTCTACCACAAAAGCCCAGGTTCAATCCTTAGTATTGAAAAAAATAATAATAGCAAAAATACCATTGACTGTGGTTAACCAAATCTATTACAGCTGGTCATCATATTACAAAGAAAGCTAGAGTAGGGCTGCGGATTTAGCTCAGTGGTTCCAGCGTGTCTTGCAAGCTCAAGGGCCCGGGTTCAATTTCCCTGTAACAACATACAATACTGGGCGTGGAGACTCACATCAGCAGCAATCAGTACCACATACCACAGTGCCGGACGTGGTGGCTCATGCCTGTAATCCCAGCACTTGGGAGGCAGAGGCAGGAGAATTGCTGTGATGTGAGTTGGAGGCTGAGCTCAGGGCCAGCCTGAACTATAAATCGAGACCCTGTCTCAAAAAAAAAATAAAAAAATTTTTAAAAAAGAAAGCTAGAGTAAAAATAAAGAAATATATATATATATATATATATATATATATATATATATATATATGAAGTAGGGATATAGATCATTCTCAAAGAGAAAAAAGATCAAGAGATGGGGTGAAGTAGGAAGAAAGGAAAGGATAAGGGATATAAAAGAAGAAAATGAGATGTGTTATGTGCAGCTACTGACTCCAACAAGGAATATAAGCATTACATACTGTAAACATGCACTAAAAAAATAAAAGAAGGGGATCAAGGCTTGTGTGGAGCGGGGAGGGAGGCATGGAGAAAAGGAATTAAAATGTGTTATGTACGTGAACCAACTTCCCACATGAATGTTGTTATGTACTACACATACATATTAATCAACTTGAAAAAAAAAAGATGATCTGCAGCATAAAAAGTGATGTATGTTATAGAATAAGTTTTCCATAACTCAGGATGCAGGTACAATTCCCTGTTCATCTTGCTGGTTGGATGGATCCCGGAGCCCAAGTCTTCACTTCGGATGCACAATTTATATTTTAACTTTTCTCTTCCTCCAGCTTACAAGATTACAAGATGGTAGGTAACTTTGTTTGGAAGCTCTCAGTTCCGGGCCAGTATTCCTACAATATCTCAATAAATCACTGAACACATGTAAATTACACTCGAATTGCTCTTAAATTGTAGAATTCTTAGTAACTACTAGAAGCAATGGATAAAGTCAGTAAGTTATATTTGTAATATTGGGTTTTTTCTAGGTTATTTATAAGTGATATTCTTAGAAAATAGTCAATCTAAATCTTTAGGTCAATTGTTTATTAACTATTGAATAAATATAATCTAGATAAAGAATGAATTACATCTACAGCTTTATCAATTGATCAAATCCTGAAATGAATGAAATTTTAACCTCCCAGAGATAAGGCTTAGTTGGCTTTCAGCTGTAGAGTGGTGTGACATGCCTTATGTACATAGAGTGAGTATTTTAACAGTGATAAAGTTACAAAAATCAAATGACCTAGTTGGATACTAGCCCTGTTTTTTTAAACCACAGTCACTCAGCCAAATTCTACTTAAGCAGCCAATCAACTGATACTCCTCTTCATATGACCTGGTAAACTTTTCTTATTCACAAACCACAGTAGGAATGTATAGAAATTCTAATATTAATTAGGCTTGTGCCTCAACATTACAACATGTTCATTGTCCAGATACATCCAAAATGATAATTATTCTGAACCACTAATTACAATTCAGTAAACTCACCTCAATATATTACATCGCCATCTTACTGTCCATATTCCTGAAGGGTCTAAACATGCTGCATGTAAACTCAATTTGTGGTTTTATCTCTCTATGCCTCATTTTCCTCATCTATAAAACAAATTAATAATACTACCTACTCTCCAGCATTACAGTGATTAGGAGTGCAAATATATAAGGTACTAAGGCCTGGAATGTAGTGGGTGTTTTATCATGCTGGCTAAGGGTTCTTAGGAAAATGCCTAGTCCTTTCAAATACAGATTTTCTCATCCACTTGCTTTTCACAAACCATAATTGAAAGGGCTGAGAGTTTGGAACCACAAGACTCCCCAGCTTCAGCCCCATTACATTTTCTTTTTCTGGTTTTAAATACCTAGTATAGTAGGCATTTCATTAGAGCGACAAAAACTGATGAATATGTACTTCCAATCAGGAGTTTTGAGGCCATGCACCTGTAATCCCATTGTTTGAGAGGCTGAAGCAGGAGAATAGTGAGTTGGAGGCCTGCCTGAGCAACTCAGTTCTAGTTGACTATAGAATTCAAGACCTTCTTTTAAAAGGAGTGGGTTGGGGTTAAGGGAAATGAGGATGAGGAAGGAGGAGGACTCAGAAAAGAAGAACAAAAAGAAAGAGTCATCCAAAAGGGATCAAGGTGTGTAAACGAAAGTCTGCTTTTACCTCTAAGAGAGGGAGGGCACACTACTGGCCATTGTTAGCAATTCTGGAGGCAGTTTGAGTAACTGATGCTATCCAGTGTATCCTTTCAACCCCATGGAGGTAAAATGTTATCACCAAGGCTCTTCACGCCTGTTCTGTGGCTCAGACATAAAAGAAATGTTAATTATGAGAACTGAGCTATGAATTCTGAATGACCCCAGGGACAGAACACTTATCTGGTGGTCTTACATTACTGGAAATTTATTAGAGGTTTTAAGATCACCTTAACTGATTTTCACCTTAAGTGCTCTACCTGGAGAAGCATTAAAAGCTCCCGATAAGGCATGATTTCAAAGAGACAATTGCCCTGGCCAGAAGACCCGCTGGGTGAATTAGAGGTACTGTGAGGAGAACAGCCCTGGTGAGGTGACCGATTTCGGCACGCAGTTTGGTGTGCTTGTCACAACCAAAAGCTACCACTTTGACCAGGGCTCACGAGAGCCTGTGCTGAGTCCTGTGACCGATGTATGAGGAGTAGTGCTCCTGCAACCAAGATCTTAGAATGAAGCCAAGGACTCAGGGTCTCTGACTGCCCCATAACCCTGTGCTGCACGCTAGCCTGACAACCGCAAGTTCTGACCTACGTTAACCCCCACCGGCCTCTTTGCTGTCCTCCTCTGCCATTCCCCTTGCCCTTGTTATCTTAGTTCCTAAGGCCATCTTGTTCCAGGGCCAACCCAAGTTCATGCTAGCTCAAGATTTACACATTTCTTCTCCTTCCTGCCAGGAACATTCCTTCTCTAGACATTTATGTGGCTGATTCATTCTTATTTTTAGCTCTTAGCACTATTAGCAACTTTCTGTCCACTGCCTTGTCACTTTCTTCTCTGTCATTCTGTGTATTTATAGCACTCAAAACTCTCTGAAAATAACCTGTTGATTTCCCTTCCTGATCATTGTTTATCTTCTCTATTAGAACATAAACTCTGGAAGAACAGGAATTTTCTACCTTTATCCAGACCCCCAGGCCAAACACAGAGAACACACTGGCTATACACGCACGGGAGCAAGAGATGAATAATCAGCATCACACCTACCATTTATTATCTACTTAGCTTAGCACCAGGCCCAAGACTGCAGGTTCCCATGAATACTATTGCACTGAGTTCTCATAGTAACCATCCAGGGTACGTTTTTCTCTATTATCCTCCCATACAGATTAGGATTCATAGAGAGGTTTTGCTACTTTCCCAATGTCACAACTAACAAAAATCCAAGTCCTTGTTTGAACCCGGACATGTTTGACTCCAGCACCTCTATGCTAAGAATATTTCCTCTGCAAAGGGCCAGACAGGAAGTATTTTTGGCTTTGCAGGCCACATGATCTCTGTCATAGCTACTCAGTATTCATACAGTGTGAAAGAAGTCTTAGACAATGAAATAGACAAGTAAATTGATGGGACTGTGTCAATAAAACTTTATCAAACAAGTAGGAGATAGGTTCAGGGACCACAACTGGCCAGTCCCTCCTGAAGTCTTCATTCCTACAAGCTGTAACAGGGAAGGCTCACACTACAGAAGAGATAAGTTAAAGAGAAGTTTATAATGTGTCCTGTGTGTGGTAAGCCCCCTCTGAATAAGGAAGATAGCACGTAAGTGGATAAATTATTAAGTTAAAAGGATAAAAGATAGCTTTGTGATGAAAATTAGGACTCTGTACAACAGTCTCTTGACCAAATTAGAACCAACACAACTACAGTGAAATTTAAATCAAATAACTTATTCTGTTTTAAGCAAGGTTCCATTCACATGATCCTCATGCATGATTTCAAATGCAAAAATCCTAATAAGCTGCAGAAATGTCCATCACAAGCAGACCCAAAAGAATCACTTTTCTTTCTTTCTTTTTTTTTTTTTTTTTTTTTTTTTGGTAACTGGCATAAACCACAGGACATTATGCTTGCAAAGCAACTACAGTGTCACTAAGCTAAATCCCTGGCCCCTAAAAGAGTCACAATTGAAGGAAAAATTTCAGAGTCACTTTGTTAAAACTTGGCCTCCTTCAGTCACTAAGCCTGACATTTTTGTTTTTCCATCTGCAGAAAACTCACAGGTTACTGGCCAGAGAGAAAAGCAAACACAGATTACTGGTCCAAGCCAGCCCTGAGAGGTCTCTTATAGTCTCATTGTTTTATAACTCAGAGTAGCTTTTGAGACCAAATATCAGCCTTAACACAAAAGCCCAACTCTCTGGACCCTAAGGTCTGAGGAGGTGGGAGACCAGGGTCCACAGAGGCGCTGTGTCTGTGATGGGTTGTGCGTGGAGCCTGGAGGGACTTGGCCTCCTCTGTACACTCCGTGCTGGGAAACAGAGAATTTACTCGTGTGTGTGTGTGTGTGTGTGTGTGTGTGTATACATGTAGTATGTGGAAAAGGAGTAGAGTTGTGGGAGTTTGCTGGGGATACAATAGTATAATAGGGGAATGAGGTCTGTGTGGTGGGTACATGTGTGTGTTATATGTTGTATGTGTTAAGTCACATGCTGTGTGATGTGTGTGGCTGTGGGGGGGTGTGAGGTGTGTGTAAGGTATATGTGTGTGGTGTGTGTGAGGCACTGTGTGGTGTGTTTGTACACAATGGTGTGTCCATGGTGTGCGTGTATACATTACACTCAGTTTCCTCTTCCTAGTCCACTTAGCTAACATAGAAAATCAGAAACTCCCTTTCCTGGGGTAGCTTCGTAAGCAGAAACACATCAAAGAAAAATCGCCATTTCTCTTCTTGCCCTGGAGGAAGAGCCCATTAGAAACAGCCCCCAGGCAAGATCCCCTCTGCAAACCGCACACGGAGCTTACATCTAACCCCTTCATCCAGGACAATTTTCTAGACACACATGGGCTTTACGTGTTCAAGCAAGAAATCCGTCCCAGCAGGGCCGAAGCAGAATCTGACGGTGACTCCAGAGCTGCAGCACTGACCGCTGCTCCACCACCATCCAGCCCTGAGCCTTGGCCCCGTACTCCTTGCCAGTCCTGTTCCTTGTCAGGAAAGGGATGAGTCCACTTCATACCTTTTCATCCATGCGGACTCTTGCTCTTGGTTATCGACATTATACTTTTTATTATTAATAGTTACTGTTTAAGAGGAAGCACGTTATTAATACTGGCTTTCTATGAAGCACTTAGTATCTAGAGGGCTGTGGTATCTGCCGTGTGCTTTCCATGTCTTCTGCTATTTCATTTCCATGGTTGCTCAGCCAGGGAAAGAGCCTTCTGACCACAGACTCCTCAGTATGAGGGACAGCTGAGGCTCAGGAAGGAGACATGAGTTTCCCAGGTCACCCAGGGAGTAGCCGGCAGAGCTGGAATTTGAGCCAGGGCCTGTGTTTTCACTAACTTCATCTTTTACCCTCCTTGTGCACTGCACAGGAATCCAAGACATGGTCTTTGCCCTAGGACACTCTGAGCCCAAGCAGGTGATAACGTTTCTAGCAAGAGGAGCCGGCTGATACCACACAGAGCAGCAGATCACTGGCCCTTGGTCGTGTCGGTCAGACAGCTGACACAGCCACCCCTGTGACTCTCTGGTTCCTGGAAACACTTTCCTTGATAAAGACAGGCAGCCCTTCCAAAGACCGACCAAATCAACCATTGGGTGATACAAGCTACCTGGGGGTCTCCTCAAAACAAGCACTCGGATATCCTTAGGAAGATCTGCCAGCACTGGTGTGAGGTTTGGGGAAGGCAGGTTGGTAGTTAGAAGAACAAGGCTGGAAAATTACAGGTTTTCATACACTTCATTTCCTCCGGGGTGGGGGAGAGGATTACAGAATCTAACAGTTATCGATCTGGTTACCTTTCTATACACTGAGCACCAGGTTTTATCAGTGATATAGAAAGCTGATACAAATGAGAAGACTGAAGTTCCATGGCTAATTAGGAATCTAAAAAGAGTCTAAGCCAATGTACAGTATAAGCTCAATAAAATAGGGTACGCTAATCATTCGTAATGTGGTGTCTCAAATTGAGGCAGACATCATTTTATCGTTTACTTCTTGACTAATGAGTGGTTTGTATTTTGGCCCAGGGAACACTTGGAAATTTCTGGAGATCTTTTTGGCTACCACAAGTGAGGGGAGGAGGCCAACTGACATTCATCCTGTTGTTAACATCTTACTACACACAAGACAGCCTTACAATACAGAGTTAAGGTGCGTGGTAGCAGAGGCTAAGAGATTCTG
>PVIR01022342.1:0-28331 GCA_004026965.1 Petromus typicus
GAGATTGCCTTTCTTGAACTGGCCCCCTGCCTTGATATTATTTAGTGAGGGATTGTGCACAGCAGGGAAGGCTGACACCCCACCCCCTGCAGACATTAGTCAGAGATCTGTCTGGTACTATCACTATGACGATGATAATGAGTGATCTTTATATGACTGAGTGTTCCTGAAGACATTTTTGCACGGTCTTTTTTTGAGGACCTTGAGAAACATTTTGCTTACCTCTCAAGGACACCAATGAAGTTGTGATGCTTTGGGATTGGCAGAATGCAAGGTGGGAAAATTCTATGCTATGATGATCTCCTTAAGCTTCTAAATCGATCTCCTAGTGTGGCAAGCAAGAGAAATACTCTACTTACCTTGTCCTGAGTTAGGGCTTATGCTGCTTGAGGCTGAAACTATCATGTTACACTTACATTTTAGACACTTGGCCCCTGGTCCCTAAGAAACCTCGAGTCCCTAACCCAGTATAAAATGTTTGCCACATAGAATTAATGTATAGAATTTTATTAAACCAGGGCTTATATTTTATAAGATCGTATTTTCAGAGAGGTATTTTTGCAGTCTGTATCTCAGAGAAAGTACATTAGCATTAGACTCACTTGAGGTTCATTTGTTCATTAGTGCTGCTTTGTGGTATGCTAGAAAAAGAAGTTGTATGCAGAACTCACCATCCTGAAATTAAAAAGCCTGGCTGTTTTTATTGATGGTGTAGTGCTCTTTTCCTCTCTATACAGTTTTATCTATATTTGCAAACATATGTCTCAAAATGAGATACTTTTTTTAAAAAATTGCAAGACTTACAGTGAACACTCAGATATACCTTTTCTGGGCCATGTTTCTTTTGATGTCCTCAGATATTTTGAAGGTTAAGGCTGGTGTGCAAGTGTTTTGTAGTTTTGACCTAAATAGAAGAGTGTTCTGTTGCCTGCTGCCTTTTTGTTTTGTCACAGGGCCTGCTGCATAGCTCCATTTCAGCCTGCTGCCTGCAGTTAGTCTTGAGCAGGGCGTGGGAGGAGGTGGAGGAAGCTGGAAAGCCAGCATCTTGCTTTATTGACAAACACTGTTCCGTAGACTGTGGACACAGGACTGGAGTATGAAGAGTCCTGTGCTCAGTGCCTTTTCTTCCAGCCCTTTTATGTATTCTTGATCCCTCAGAGGCCAAAGAGAGTGTAAGAACCCTTCCTTTGCCAGGATCTTTTCCTGAAAGCCCATTTGGGGCCAGAAATCGAGATTGGAGTTGCAGCCCAGGGTGGTCTGAGGCCAGCTTCCCTAGCTCTCCCACTCATTCCTGGCTTGCTGTTCAACTTGAAATCCTGGAACATGTGTTTTAGTGAATTGGTTCATAAAAATTTTTTTTGGTAAGTTTCTGGAATAGAGGCTGCCCGTTTTTTAGTACAGTGTACATGCATGGCTAATTGCTCTGAGAGTGTGTGTGGGTGTGTGAGAGATTTTAGAGTGGTAGAGGAGGGAGTGTGTGCAGCTCTGTTAAGGTCTCTTAACAAGATAGAAAATGTTTTTCCTTTTAGTAGTAGTGCAGAATGTGAACAATGTGGATGAGATCTGTAGCTTTCTGGTCCCCACGGTCTTGTTGCTTGGCTCCCAAGCAAGCCTGGGCTTCCCCTTTGCTCTCAGCCTTTTCTGCTTTAGTCATTCGTTGTTAAGAGCAGGAAATTGAGGAGTCACCATTTGTAGCCTATTCAGAAGTGGATATTTAGCAGTTTTATCAGTTTGGAGCTTTGACCAACCGTCACTTTGCAGTACTGCACAGTGTAGCCAGTTCTGCATTTGTAGTTGAAGGCTGGAACTGTGCAGTGCTGGAGGTTGCCACTTAGCAGAGCTTCAGCATTGTTTATTTTTTGTCGTTCTTTTCTTTGAATGTAGTCTCATGTAAAGAACTCTGTTAAGCTTATGCTAGGCATAGCTTATTTTTCTCTTTCTTTTTTTGGTGTTTGGGGTGGGCCAGGCTGACACCATAGCTTTAGGGCCCTAGATGATGCCTGTGTTCTGGTGAGCACTGATCGGGTGGTGGCCTCCCTGTAGTTCCTGTCTGGAGCTCAGGCATGGCCTGGGAGGTCTGTTTGTGGCCCTGCACATCCATTTGTGGCCGAGGAACTGCAGCACCCCAAGGTGTATGACCACTGTCAGTCTTGTCAGGAATCTTTTAACTCTGCCAGGGAAGAAATACTGTAGTTCTCTTTATGAGGTGATTTTTTTTTTTTTTCCTCGAGACAGAGTCTCACTTTGTAGTTGAGGCTGGCCCTGAGCTCAGCCTCAAACTTACATCACAGCAATCCTCCTGCCTCTGCCTCCCAAGTGCTGGGATTACAGGTGTCAGCCACCACGCCCGGCACTGTGGAATGTAGTACTGGTTGCTGCTGGGTGTGAGTCTTCACACCCAGTATTGTATGTGGTTATGGGGGAATCAAACCCAGGCCTTGCGCTTGCAAGACAGGCGCCGGAACCACTGAGCTAAATCCCCGGCCTATGAGTGTTTTATACTCATTGATTACTCCACTTCAGCTTGATCACATCATGTGTGGGAGCAGTCTCTCCTCTGCATCTTGGTCTTCACAATTCAGCTTTTCTCAGTGTTACAGTGTCTTCTTATTCTGACCCCAGAATCAGAGTTTGCCATCTGAGGTTTTCCATTCTTGACAGCTATTTGACTTCTGAAGTACTTTCTCTGCCATAGTAGGCAGTGCTATACCTATTTGCAGAGTTATCAAATCTTATCCTTTACTTAATAATTAAAAAAAATACTCCAGGCTAAATCATTTCTCAGTTTTTCAGTCCTAATGGTAGCTTGGTCTAAACTTCTTTTTTACTTGAAATTTGGCCTGTTAGGTGGTAGAAAGATTCAGTCAAGGTTTAAATGGTGCCGTGTGTGGTGAGTGCATTTTTGAGGGGGGCAATCTGTATTTTATTTGTTTTAATGAAGTTTAAGACTTCATTAACACTTCCTGAAGTCTTTTCCTGCTTGGACAATGTTTTATTGGGGGTCAAAGAACAATAAAAACAAACAGTAACTTTAAATCCATCTCTCCTTTCTTCCAGAACTATGTCCTGTATTGAACTCTGGGGCAATTTGACACTGAGCCTATATCCACAGCTCTTTTTGTTTTTATTTTGAGAGAGGTTTTCACTAAGTTGCCCAAGCTGGCCTATAACTTGAAGTCCTCTGCCTCAACCTTTTGTGTAGCTGGAATTACATGCATGTGCCACCATATCCAAGTCTTTTTTTTTTTTTTTAATATGCTAAATTCTCTTTCACATTAGAGATTTAGATCATTAATGGCCTTTAAAAAAACTTTGGTGTAGTCACATTTGGTTGTGTTGAAGTTTTATCCTGTTGATTTGAAACTATCTTAGCCTTTTGAAACCAAAGAATATACACACAGGCACATAGTCTTTTTTTCTCCCAAGTTGTGAAAATTGATCTAAAATCTAGTCTTGCTGGCTGTGGTGGCTCATGCCTCTAACCCCAGCACTCAGGATGCAGAGGGAGGAGGATTGCTATTAGTTCAAGGCTAGCCTGGGCTATATAGTGAGTTCAGGGCCAACCTGAACTACAAAGTAAGACCTTCTCTAAAAAAAAAAAAAAAATGTAGTCTCCTTTTTCTCCTGAGATCCTATTTAATGACAAGGCAGAAGTTTAAAAGGAAGAAAGATCCCACAGTGAAGAAATGTGTGGGAGAGGAGCTATCAGCTTGTAAGAAATTTTCCTTAAATCCTGGAAGATAAAAAATGGACAAGGTAGGGCCGGGAATTTAGCTCAGTGGTTCCGGTGCCTGTCTTGCAAGCGCAAGGACCTGGGTTCAGTCCCGGTCACCACATACTATCCTGGGTGTGGAGACTCACGCCTAGCAGCAACCAGTACCACATACCACAGTGCCGGGCGTGGTGGCTCACGCCTGTAATCCCAGCACTCAGGAAGCAGAGGCAGGAGGATTGCTGTGATGTAAGTTTGAGGATGAGCTCAGGGCCAGCCTGAGCCACAAAGCAAGACCCTGTCTCAAAACAAAACAACAACAACAAAAAAACCCCAGAACAAACAAACAAACAAAAAAAATGGACAAGATAGTACCTGATGGAAAGAAGAGTAGAGTGAGAGTGGAAGTTTGAGAGTAAAAGATTGTGACATATCTGGTACTTTATGCAGGGAAAAGAAAGACTCTTTCAAAGTGCTCATGAAGTTTTTTTTTTTTTTTTTTTTTTAATTTAACAAGGATAAAGAGAAGATTCTCAAAGACTCTTTGGGGGTGGGGTTTGACAGGGAATAGGTTACCAATAAAGAAATTACATTGCATATTTAAGGAAATAGGACTAATAATGCTTGTTTCACAAGTTTTTTTTTTTTTTTTTCAAATTTTAAATTGAAAAATGTGTATAAAGCACTTATTGTATTTTCCTGGCACATGGTTAGCAGTTGCAGGGTGTGTGTATGTAAGTGTTGTATTACAACTGTTGCTTTCCCATCCCTGCTACTGCTGTGCTGGTGAAGTGTGTCAGTGAGGATTAGGATCAGCTTCATGAGACAGAAGAGCCCATAGCACAAATTCCACAGCAGTTTTCCTCTGGATTGCAGTAGGCAGCCAGTGTGAAGAGACTGCTCCATGAGCATCAAGGCTGTGGTTCCTTCTGTCTCCTAATCCAAGATGCTCACCCTGCAGGATTGTGTTTATTTTTCCCTTCAGGAAGTAAGGAAGAGCTAGAGAGCATTTGCCTTTTTTTCTTCTCCAGGCAGTAGCCCCAACACTTATATATAGCTTTCATTTTCAAAATGTGGTCATATAGCTACATATCAGTTGCAGAGAAGGTGGGAAAGGGTCTGTGCTGCAGCCGTGTGTCTGGTTAAAACTTTCCTTGTAAGTAAGAAAAGCAGCCTTAGGTTTTCCATCTTGTGTTCTCTCTGTTACAGTGAGACTTTATTCATCCACATACTTGACTTGATCCCAGACTTCTGCAGTCTAAGATTTGTTCTAACTCTTAAGGGGTCAACAGCTAGGACTACTGAGTAACTAACACTGAGGTTGACAATTGGATTATTATGTGTTTTACAAATGAATTATTATGTGTTAAACCAGGCATTCAACCACTGGAGCTTTTAATATGGCTGAATATACATTTAAATGTGTTCTACTGAAAAGTTTCATTTAACATTGCTTTTTAGAGTATGTGCTGCTGAAGGGAGCATACTTTTGAAAAGTTTTGCAGAAAAGGAGAAAATTGAAAATTACTGAAACCCTTCTGAATAGGACGTAATTCACGCAGATTGCTGTGACTGTTAGAGGCTACCCAAATTATTTGGTATTCAGACTTATTATTTAATCTCTTTGCTCTAGAAGTGCTATACCTTTTGATTGTCCTTGAAAATCTCTATTTTTGGGGTTTTTTAAATATTATTTTTTCTGTTAAGAGAATAAACTAGATGATCCATGAGCCTGTTCTTAGGTGTAAACTTTTTAGAAAGGCATTTACTGCAAAGTCCTTATTTTATTGGATGTGTTTTTCTTTTTATTCCTGCTCTCTCTGACCATGTTTATTTCTCTTGACCCAAATAGTTGAAATTTATTTTTAGTTGCAGAAACTCAGAGATGCCCAGAGGTTAATCTTAAATTCTGTAAACTGTGCATTAAGAAAAATAAAGGCAAAATTAAGTTTAGCACACTTAACTTAGAGAGTGTTTTCTCACTTTGGAAACTTCTGAATAACCTTAAACCTTAGCAGGTGTACATGCTGTGTTTCCCATTGCTATAACTTTCTCGCTTAATTCACTTTTTCCCTTATGCATGTTTAGAATGTAGGGGAATTTTCACATTTCAAGGATTATTATTTTTTTGTTCTTGGACTATAACTTAACTTTTTAAATTGCAGATAAACTAGGACAAGATTAACCACATTAGGTAGGGTAGAATAGAGCAAGTTGAGGTGGCCTAAAATGAGTAGCCATTTAACACAGCAAAATGAGTATGATCTATGTATGAGTTAGCATCATTTTAAAATTCAGTCATTATTTATATTGAATTCTGTTTAAATCAGTTCATCTATAACTTTGGAAAACATGTAGAGATATACTGTTAGATAAATAGTGTTTAAAAATAAGAATATATTAAATTAATATTTTAATGTCATCTCGTGCCTGTGCCAGTATAAGAAGTCAGGGGCTCAGACTCATAAGTACTACACCTTCCTTGTGGCATGATTTGTAGCTAGAAATAGATCTTTAATAAAGAGAAACAAAACCATTAGAAAATATCACTTTTGATTTTTCAGTGTGTAAGGAAACTTTTGCTAATAAATGATAGTGAATGGTAAAGATATTTTTTCTTTTTATTTTATCTTAAGCAAGGGAAAATTGGCATATTAGTATGAAAAGTATCTTACTGATTAGCTAGTCTGAGTTGTAATTTTTATAAGTGATTTTATTCATTTGTTCACAGAACTAGCAAAATACTATACGTCTCTTAGCTAGATTTTGAGATTTGTTCCCACAGAAAAACTTCTTTAACAATCCGGTGAAATATGGATTTATGAGAAAAAGAATCTTCTTCTTTATCCGCTTTGCGAGCAACATGGCATTGTCTATGTAGTTGGGTAAAATATGCAACAGAATTAGAAAAAGGGAGATAATTTGGTGTTAGAATGGTGAGAATGGCACTGGTGAGATAAGCAAGACAGAATCTGAGAGGAATTAGTGACATTACATTTGCAGTGAGTAGGGCAAGCCCAGAGTTTCCTTGGCAAGGTGCTGGGACGCCAGAGCTGATGGCTCAACCGAGTCTCTTCACTGTATTATACCTGATTTTCTGATTGCTTGAATTCTTGCCTGTGAAATCAAAATTTTTCCATGAAATAAAAAGACCAGGAAGTGCTTGAAGTAGAAGATAGTGAGAAGAGACAAATTATGCATAATTAGACTCTGAAGGAACAAAACAAAACAGTGATATGGAACTAATATCCAAGAAAACATTCTGAAAATGTAATTGTTTACTTATATGAAGTGTTCATTGACTACCTATAACTCAAAAGTAACCACTCTAAGATGTAGCCTGGTAAAACGATTAGACTTCAAAGACAAAGTAATAAAATTATCAAGGATACTAGATAATATATAGAATAATTTACAAGGATTAAAGAATGACATACGGAGCAAGGCAACAGTGGACCAGTATGTTGAAAAGATTTTCTACTCAGTTATGCTGTTGATGTGGCTCAGTTATCAAGATGAGAAAAATAGTTCACACACACTTGGTAAATTCTTTTTGAGTCCTTGTTGAAAAATCTTTTAGAGGATAAGCAGGTTAGTTTTCTGTTACTGTAACAAAACACTGAAAAAAATGAACTCAAAAAAAAGAGGAAAGGTTTATTTTGGCTCACAGTTCTTGAGGTTTCAGTTTTGTGGCCCTTTCACTTGGCTCTGTTGGTTTGGGCCTGTGATGAGACAGCATATTAGGGCGTGGGAGTGTGTGGAGGAGGAAGCATTCAGCTTGGGAGCCAGAAAGTAGAGAGAGGAAGGGACTGTGGTCCCAGTGTTTGCTCAGGGGCGCACTCTCAGTGAACTTCCTTCCTTCTCCTGGTCCCTATTCCTAAAGGTTCTGCCATCTCCCAGAGGCACCACATGCTGATGACCTTACAATCCTCAGTTCAAAACAAATAAATTTAAAATACAGTAACCTTAGGTAAACCTACAGATCAGAATTATACATCATCTTTCCACAATTAATTTTAACACTTAGATATTTATTAAGCGGTTCTGGAGCCTGACCCATACTGTGGAATCCCTGGAGAGGATTTTAGAAGCTGCAGGTGCTCCTGGCCCTGACAAAATATGGATAACCACAGTTCAAAACCATATCTGGGGTTGCTTGTAATTGGATGACAGCTGTTTTTATGATGCCCTGATTGTGATCTTTTTCACTGGAGTTTGAGCTGTCAGGAAGGGACATACAGTGTTCATTTTGTAGATGGCCAGGTTTTATTTTAAAATGGAAGCTCATCTGATGAAGTGAAAGTGGCGTGCATCTTTTTGTTTTATTTTGGTGCTGAGGATTGAAGTCAGAGACTTGAGTATGGAGAATATGTGCCTTGCCATTGAGCCAACACCGTGGCCTTGATTCTCCAATTTTTGATATTTAATTTCATTTGTGAAAAAGATGTGTATGAAAAATAGCTTGTTAATACCATACTTTGATTATACTTAGGTAAAATAGCTTTTGTAAATAAGTTTCTCATTTGCTTTCAATAGAGTAAAATTTTAGATTTAATTGAATGTCAGGTGATAAATGATTAAACACTCAAGGATTTGTATCATTCTTTGGTTGAAAAAAATCTTTACCTATTTATGTGAAGATATTTTTTAGCATTACATCTAAAGAAGAGAAAAATAGGAGTTCATTGTGCATTTTGTCTTGTTTCAGTAATAATCTGGAAAGTTCCACTTGTCTCAGTAAAATATGAATTTCCAATAAAATTTCAACTATATTTAAGAATTTGTAGATTTTTTCAATTTTATCCTTAAAATAATAATCATATTTTACTTTAACATAATAATCATCTAATACTGATTTTTATAGTTAGTACTCAAATTCTGTACATATGCAGATTTTTATTATAGAGAAATGGGATAGATACTCAGGCATAGAAATCACAGGATGGGATACTATGGAGAAGCAGTGAATGGAAAGATGAGATCAAGAAGAGAGGGAAATGAAGTACAATTTCTAGCTCTAGTAGAGTCTGTTCATTTATTTTTTTATATGGATTTGGGTGTGGGAAATGGTTATGGCATTTCAGCCAGAACTGGATCCATTTTAATACATGAAATAGTTTTTGATTTAAAACTTGATATTTACAACATGTCAGAAATTATGTTCTTTGCAACCATTTAAAATTACAGTATGGGATTTTGAATATTAACTTAAAAATGTAGAAAGTTTTCCAAATCCTTTTTGGGGTTGTGCAGAGAAAAACGTTGAGAACCCTGGGCACAGGCTTTTATGATAGTAGGAGGAGTAAGATGATAGGTATTTTTTCCTTTAGTTAACGTACCCAAAATGATGATCTAATTGGATGTAAGACAGTATTTTAATAAAAAGGATATTGAATTTCAACATGATGTTTAATACGTAAACTTTAGCCCTCGTTTGGGCCTTTCTCCAAGCAGTCCCAAAATGCGGCTGATTTTTGCCTTCATCTGGCATTGTATCTTTTCCCCTGTTTTTCCTTTTCTTCTTTCTCCTCTTCCTCTTCCCTCTCATTTATTTATTTATTTATTTTGGTTGTATTGGGGATTTAATGAATGCCTTCATACTTAGCTATATCCTTGGGTCTTTTAAAATGTGGAGACGGTCTTACAGTGTTGCCCATGCTGGGCTCACACTCCTGATTTTCCTGCCGCAGCCTGCCAGAGTACTGGGATTATGGGTGTGCACCACTGTGCTTGCTTCATTGTCCTCTTTAAAGCAGTATTTTCAGTGTAAGCGCTTTTGTATTTCAGCGGTGTTAACGATGTTTTAATTTACCAGTTTATAATGCTCAGGCATACCTTTGTTTTTTGCTGATTTTCTTTTTTTTCATATGATGATTTCATTTATGAAGGAAAAAGATTGGCCAGGCCTAAGGAAGGTCATGGAGCCTGGGGTAGGGTGAGTAGGTGTTGGGTATCCTGACTTTGTAGGTAGCAGGTTGTTTCAGAATACGTTACTTTGCAGAATGTCATGTGAGCCTGAGTGAAAAGAAGACAGTGTTTGTCAGAACTGTTGTCTTTTCCGGAGTGCATTTGCATATTTTCTAGAGAAAGGGGTCAGAATGAGTTTACTTCTGTCCATCCAGATACTCACTGAATAGGATGTGTATTCATTTTCTTCTGTGATTTTTTTTTTTTAGTTGACAGTTTTAAAAAGGTGTAGCCAAAACATGTTTATCCGGTGAAGGTTTAGTTTGTTTGTCTTACTTCGTGAACAGATTGAGAGTTATGAAAACTCTTGTATTCTTGTCTGATCTCCCAGTTCTAGTGTGAGGCTTGGTTGGGATATAGAAACGATCACAATGTGAAAATACTTAATAAATGTAACACTTTGAAAATTGGTGTCTTTCGAACATGTCTTTTTGCTTCCTTCTAGTTTTCTGTCCTCCCATTTCCCATGTAGTCTGCCAGTGTCTCTGTGTTGGTAATTGAAGAAAGGAAAATAGGCAAGGGTGATATGTTTGATGGTTCAGAAGGTGATTTAAATATCAAGATATTAGTGATGCTCTTGTGAAAATTAATGTGGTTCTTATGTGTCTTAGCAAAAAATTACTACCTTGTGATCCTGTGTCATGTCACTCAAGCTTATGTCAAGAATTAAAACTTCTCAATGTTTGACTCATTTTTTGTTCCTACAGAGACTTAGGGCATTATTAGGATTATAACTAAATTTACTAAATATTAAACACTTTCATTACTTAATTGGGTTTTTTTTTCCAGTGTTGGGAGTCAAACCCAAGGCCTTATACATGTTAGGTAAGTGCTATGCTACTGAACTGTATGTACCTGCAGCCCTCATCATCTCCCTCACCCCAGCTTTTAAGGATTATAAATGGATTCTTTTGAGTAGTTTTTAAAACATTAAATTAGTACATATTTGCTCTTTATTATCAAATTCATCATGGAGAGTTGGTGCCTGTACATAACACAGCTTGATTCTTTTTAGTACTTTCCCTTCCCTTTCTTTTGAGTTTTCAGGTAACCAGTTTTCTCTCAAGGTATACTGTGTAGGACAGGCTGTGGGATCATTAGCCTGAATTTTTGCTTGGCCCATTGCTTTGGGTTGTCTTGGCCAAGTAAGTGTTTGCAAGCTTTGATTGCCTACTTTGTAAAACTAGACTAGTGGCCCCTTTCCTGGAAAGTTGTTGAGAAGGTTTAAAAGCTTAAAAGCATAAAGCATAAAGCATCTAAACCGTGTCGTGTAGAATCTACAAAACAGCAAACACTCCTTAGTAGGACTGAGACTATCCTGTTTTTTGCCATATTACTCTCGAATCTTAATTGCTTTTCACTTGGCATTTGTCTCAACCAGAGGGAGAATTGGTTTTTAAATGATGAGAAATGAGTCAAAAATGTGTGGTAATGCAAATAAAAGGGTGCGTTTGAGTTTTCAAAATGGAAATAGCTTTTTTAAAAATAAAAGTTACAATAATAGTAGCTAATTTCTGAGTCCCTGCTTTGTCTCAGATGCTCTTTAAACCTTCATTTAATTGGTATCCCATTAGTATTTCCACCAAAACTAGACACTAGATAGCCATAAGTTGTGTGCCAATATTGTCCCTGATTTATAATAGGAAACCAAATTTAGTAGTCGCTTAAACATGTCCAGCTGTTGTTTTTGTTTAAAAAAACCCTTTTTTAAAGAAAATATTATTAAATATAAGAAAAATAAAGCTACTCTAAAGTAGAGATAAATGCTGTTTTAAAAATAATAGTATCTTAATTAAGATACAATTCACAGTGTGTCCAAGCCCAGATTGACATATTTCACTCTTTTTTTTTGAGACAGAGTCTCGCTTTGTGGTTCAGGCTGGCCCTGAGCTCAGCCTCAAACTCACATCACAGCAATCCTCCTGCCTCTGCCTCCCGAGTGCTGGGATGACAGGCATGAGCCACCACACCCGGCACTGTGGTATGTGGTACTGATTGCTGCTGAATGTGAGTTTCCACGCCCAGTATTGTATGTGGTTACCAGGGAATCGAACCTGGGCCCTTGTGCTTGCAAGACAGGCACCAAAACCACTGAGCTAAATCCCCGGCCCATATTTCATTCTTTTAAGGTGTGTAATTCAGTGGTCTGATTGAGTACTATGACTAGAAGTACTGGGGACTGAACCCCAGGCCCCCATATGGTAGGCAGGTACACCACTAAAGAGCTACTTCCCTGGCCCTAGTGGTATTTAGTATATTCGCAGTTATATAACCATCACCACTATCTAATTTCAGAAAATTTTCATCACCCCATAAAAATAAACCCATGCATTAGCAGTTACTTTCCACTGCCTCACTGCAGTCCCTAGCAACCACTAATCTATATTCTGTCTCTGTATTTTCCTGTTTTGAATGTCTCACATAGATGGAATCAGCAATGTGTGGTCTCTTGTGACTGACTTTTTCATTCAGTTTAATATTTCCAGGGTTTATATTATGGAATATCTCAATATTTCATTTCTTTCTATTGTCAAATAATATTCCACATTTTGTTGATTTGTTCATCAATTGATACATTTATGGATTGTTACCAGTTTGGGATTCTTATAAATAATGCTTTTAGGAACATTTGGGAACAGATTTTTGTGTGGACATACTTGTTTTTGGTATCAGGGATCAAACTCTGGACCTTGTGCTTGTGAGGCAGGTACCAGAACCACTGAGCTAAATCGTCAGGTCTGGATGTACATTTTTAAATTTTAATGAGTATATGTGTAAGAATGGGATTGCTGGTTCATGTGGTACTGCTATGTGTAACATTTTAAGGATATGCTAAATTTTCGAGTTTTCCATAAGGCATTACAATTTTTCTTTCCTGCTAGCAAGTTACAAGAGTTCTGATTCTTTACATCCTCACCAGTACTTGCTGACTTTTGATTATGGCCACCCCAGTGAGTATGAAATGATATCTCACGGTGGTTTGTTTTGTATGATTTAATCATGCTGGGCCTCTTTGCATGTGCTTGATGACTCTTTGTAAATATTCTTTGGAGAAATGTACATTCAGATCTTATGCTCATTTTTGAAGTGGGTTAATTGTTGGTTTTTGCTACTGAGTTGTATTCTGTAAGGTTTTGAGGTATTTTGTTGCGGTTTTTTGTATTAATATGGTATATTATTTGTACTGTGTGTGTGTTTTTATTTTGCGCTGGAGATCTACCTTGGGGCCTTACCATGCTGAGTGTGCCTTTGCTGCTGAGCTACACCCCCAGCTGCTATGTAGTTTTAAAAACCAGATTATATGATATACAACATAGTAACTTGCTTTTTAGACTGAATGTATTATAACCATCTTTCCCCTTTGTTTCTAATTATAATCACTTTCATGACTGCCTTAGTAGTGTTACAGGTTTCATAATTTAACATCTAATTCTTTGTACATGAGATCCCTTGGAAAAGGGAGAAAGAAACCGCACTCCACTGCACCTATATTTGAAATGCTTGCGCAGTTGTATTTTTGAAATACATCAGTAGAACTGTAGTTGCTGGATCAAAAAGCAGGTATGTTTTAAAGCCTTTAAATCCTCTTCAGGCTATTCCAGTTTATACTCACATGCCAGTATCTTAAGGTTATCTGTTTCCTCGCAGACTTACCAGACAGGAAGCTTGTACTTTTTTTTTTTTTTTCATCTTTTTAAATTTAAGTGGCCCAGATTATATGTTTCTTGGTTTACTTTTTGTACTTTACCTTTTATGTATGTACTTCTTTTGATTTGTTTATTTGTTAAAATGAAATTGGTTGATGTTGTCTTTGTTCCCATCTTTGGATTTATTTTCTGTGTTAGGAGATTACTTCCTGTGTGGGGAGAGTGCATCTAGTGCTTCCTTCAGATCTCTGTTAGTGGTCTCTTACTCTGCAAGGCTTTTCCTAACCCTTCCCCCAACTGCACAGACCGAAGCTTCTCTTATCCCCACTTGAATAGAAGAGTTCCTAAGAATGTTTTTACATGGTTATATTTATTAAATGTTCAAATAGTAGTGTACAGTAATGTAGTGGCATTACTGCCTGTCTGGTAAGCACAAGGTCCTGAGTTTGATTCATGGTACTAGAAAAAAAATACTACTTCCAACCTATGCTCGTTTGAAGGTCCTCAGAAGCCTGGTTCTGCCTCTGCCTGGAACTTATGAGGTAGTCAGTACACTGAACTAAACGGAACTCAGCATTACTGTTAGTGTTCATTCACCTTTTTTTTTAGCGTTTAGACCTGGAGCCTTTATTTTCATCTGAGTTTTGGTGTTTAGTAGGTGCATAAAAAATACAATAAGCAGTGAAAGAAATAGCCTTTGAAGTTTTTTTTTTAAACATTTATGATTAATCTTAGGTGCAATGTGTATGTTAATACAGTCTTGTGTTCTTAAGCTCTTTTAACCAGAAGTCAGAATAGCTACTTTGGTCCATTCCTGATTTCCTGTGGTTGACGTCTTTAAGATCCTTTACACCAAGAGTCTTGGATCCTGATTTTTATGGCTTGAAAATTTGCCCAGCTTGAGTGATGGGCCTTCAAGATGATTTATTAGTTTTCTGTGTTTCCTTATTATCAGTGTGTTTTTTAGGAATGAAAAGAAAGTCAGCTAACTTGAACAGAGAATTTCGGACTTGCTTTTAGTGAGAGCAGAGACCTGGAGAGTGGGAATGGACATGCAGGCCTTGAATTTGACTAGTCAGCTTGATGCCTAAAATTGAGGTCAAGGTTAGCAGGTGGTGTTGCATTCTCATACATTCCCCCGGGCTGTGCATGCCATATACTGTGACTGTAGGACTTAATGAACACTTTACATCCAAAGGTCTCCACATTTTCTGAGCACCTTTAGATAACAGTGTAGGCTGCTACTAATTATCTCAAAAGACAGTGTTTTTTGCTGTAGTAGAAAGCAATGGCAGCCAAGGGTAAAGCGGGACATACAGTGGAGATCCAAAGAACCAGAAGAGACCAAGCCTATGGAAAAGAAAGGGGCATCATTAGCTAACAAACTGTTCACAGACCAGAAAAGCTTGTAAACATGCTGGGTCCATTAGTATTACTGTCTCAGTACTGAATCCTCCTATAGAGCTATTGTGTATAACAAATGGGGCATATGTGACGTGGCTTGGTAGGGGTGTAGAAAGTGAACCTCCAGCTCCTATGTGAAAAGGGAGCACTGAGTAAGTCAATAACGTTGGTGTGTGGAAGTTACAAAAAATAATGAAATACTCTTAGATGTGTTGGTATGTTCGTACTGTAGCAGTCAGAAGCTTGACTAGGTATACAGGCCCTTTGCTCAGTGTGCTAGGATTTAGCAAAACGAGTTTTGATCTTTTTCATTGAATATAGGGTGGTGGGGACACGTGCTGAGTCTTAGCAGTTGTCCTAGGGTGCCTGCTCTTCTGTGTTCCTGTCTGTGATGTGAAACCTGGCTGGGGGCGGGCATGAAGACACTAGGAAGTTTTAAGTCTGGCTTACTTGCTGTTTCTGAGGTCTTTGCCTGTAATACTTTTTATCTAACTTTTTCAAGAGAGGGGGGACTACAAGGGCTACAGGTAAAGTTCATGTTAAGTCAGTGTTATAACCATAAGCCTTAGGGGAGATGAGAGGTCACCAAGAGCATGGTAAACATTAGCTATGTGGGAGGGAAAGTTCTCTAGCATTTCAACAGCAGTTGTTCTGGTGTCAGATATAAATACTGCTTTTTCTTGGTTGCTTTCATGAGACCAAAGTTTTGGTGAAAGTTTCTGGAAATTATTTACTGGTCTAGATAGCATACTAAATTTTGAAGTTGAAAATTTTGTACTGAAATACAAATGTTTAGGTCTATTTCTTCTTGACACATATTTTCAGGTTTTTATTTGGGTGACATCAATACAGAAGGAGAAGGGCTGGGGTAAGAAGTGGAAGCATGTAAAATTGATACAGAAGGGTTTGCACATCTTTACTTATTAGCCAGTGCATTTAGAAGATGCAGAATAACTGAACACTTTAATGCCTTTTTGTTAGTGGACCTGGGGATTGAGTCCAGGGCTGTGTCCATGGTAGGCAACCACTCTGCCACTGAGCAGCTTCATCTCCTTCCTTAAATTTTTAACACTTGAGTTTACATAGGAAGGAAACAACAGGCAAATACAGTAGTAAGGTGCATATAGACATTTAGTACATGTAAATTAGGCTGATTGGTCCAGAGGTGGAGAGAGAAAAGTGAACTCCCTTGACAGCAGGGTTTCTTAAAGCACCAAAACTCAAGGGCTTTGAGAAAGGAATTTATAATGCATTTTTGGGAAGAAGGCCTACTAAACATTGTACACATAGGGATTAAAAACAAAAAAAACCCCTACCATATCAAGTGTCTGTTATGGGCAGGAAAAGGACTTAGATGCCTTGGACAAATAAGGAAGTTTGACAGTCCCTGTCCTTGGGAACTTTACACAGTTATACACATGAAAACATACCTGCCAGGGTATAGTCTGCTCATACTACAGTAAATGCTAAGCCACAATCGGTTGCTGAGGGGAAGAACTTTTCAGAAAATTTCCTGAAAGCCTGCAGCAAGGAGTCCTGTGTCCTGAGGCAGCTGGACTGACTTCTTCATCCGTGTAATCTGAAGCCTTTGAATAAATATAGTCATTGTTTCTTAGTGCCGGCTTTACGGTTGGAGATTTGCGGGCTGGGGATTTAGCTCAATGGTTCCAGCGCCTGTCTTGCAAGCGCAAGGACCCGGGTTCAATCCCTGGTAACCACATAACAATACTGGGCGTGGGGACTCACCCCAGCAGCAACCAGTACCACATACCACAGTGCCGGGCGTGGTGGCTCACGCCTGTAATCCCAGCACTCGGGAGGCGGAGGCAGGAGGATTGCTGTGATGTGAGTTGGAGGCTGAGCTCAGGGCCATCCTGAACTCCAAAGCGAGACCCTGTCTCAAAAAACCTGAAAAAAAAAAAAAAGAAAAAAGATTGGAGATTTGCTTTAGATTCATTTTTGCATTAAAATTCACAGGTTATCATATTAATTTGTCTGCTTCATAAAATAGGCAACTAGCACTTAAAATACTTATCTCGGGAGTTAAGCAACAAACTGAGAAGGCCCTGGTGCAGTTAATGCCCCCATCAGGGAAGTTGAGGGGGACATTTGAAAAGTGCTGATGGGAGATGAACGCAGGCCATCACCCATCTCTGCAGCTCCCTCTCTCTCCCCAGGACAGAATGAGTTCAGTGAAGAACAGTTCCATTTAAGCACATAAGCAAATGGATGACTGAAATGTGTGAAAAATTCCATACAAAGAATTACAGCAGTATTTAAAGTATTTTGTATGGAGAAATTAATGGAGAGGATTAGAGGACTGTTTGGGGGGGGGGTTGTGGCTTCTGCTTTTTCATTTGGGATTTCTGGTACCAGTTGAATAATGTCCTGTATTTGTAGTGCAGGGATGTAATGTGTCTGTGTTGAAGATACAAGTGGATGAGTGAGTTTGTAGTCCACTATTAGAAACCAGTCCTTTATGCATATCATCTGGGGGGAGGTGTTTGTGGGAAGTCTACACTGGGAAATAGTGCTACTCATACGTTGGCTGTGCAAGCCACTTCCCTGCTCTGTAATCATGGGTCTCATTTCCTCCTGTGTAGAAGGAAGACATTTCCTCCTCTGTAGGCTTCTGAGGAGTGAGATAACATGTATCAGGTGAAGGCATGGGAAGAATTCAGCAAATGTGGTAATGTTTGTGTTGGGGATAAGGGTGCTTATGTCATTGGGAAGGAGGGTGGCCTTGGCCTTCCAGGCAGGACTCTCAGTGCATATATTCGCTTTAGATGTTTTCTTTAGGAAGGTAGTTAATCTCTCCCTCCCTATCATTTTTTATGGTGCTGGGATTGAACCCAAAGCCTTGTGCATGGTAGAGAAGTACAGTAACACTGAGCTACAGCCTGACCTCTGACAGTATCCATTTTAATTGCTAGAACCATTGTGCAATGCTGGAGCAAAGTATGTGATACTGTTAAATACAATTGGGCTTCCATTTATATGAAGTTCATTCCTCAAGACTATTCATTCTATTTATTTTTGAGTTGTGATAGAATACACAGAATATAAACTGATCATTTTTAAGTGCACCATTTAGTGGCATAAGTACATTCACGTTATCGAGCAGCCATCACCACTATCCATCTCCAGAAATCTTTGTCTTGCAAAACTGAAACTGTGCCATTGAACAAAAATTTCTCATTTGACTCAACTCCCTGGCCCAGCCGCCATTCTCCTCTTGCCTCTGAATTTGGTAGCCCACCTGTAGGAAGAATCACACAGTACTTATTTTTTCCTGGTTGGCTTATTTCATTGGGCATAGTATCTTCAAGATTTATAAATGTTGTTACATGTGTTTTGTCATTTTTTTAAAAAAATACTTTTTTAGAAGAAACATGTTTGTTTTATAGTCTTTTATAGAAAATCAGAAGATTCCATAACTTGCCTGTCCAGCAGAACTCTTACTGTGGTGTGTGTGCCTCTTCTGAGACTGCATGTTAGAGCGGAGCAGCACAGAGTGAAATCTAACGTGTTTGGGGCCTCTGGTTTCTTTGGGCACCAGGAGGAACAGTTGAGCACAAGCTCGACGAGAGTGAGAGCTGATTCTTGTGCTGCGTGAGGCTGTGGTGAAGGACCTGGGAGCAGTGAAGTGGGAACCCTCAACTGCCTTTTGTGAAGTGGGATGTTCTCACCTTTGAAGCTTGACTTGTGGGTTTTGAGTTCCTGTTTTGTGCCCTTTTAATTTCAACTTTGTAGGTTCGTAAGTTTGTAATAAATAGGCGTGTGCCAACTTTAACTGTGTACTGTGTGTTAGAAGATCACAAGAATGTCACCTCCTTCCTCCCAGGCAGGTGCACCAAGGGAGGCTCTTTGCCTTGGGAAAGGAAGAGACAGACCTAGAGTGGAAACAAGGGAAGTGGATTGGCAGAAGGCCAGGACCAAGTCTCCTGGCTTGAGACCGCCCCACCCAGGAGGGGCAGCCTGAGCTTCTGCAGGTCTTACCACTTCTGTGTTAGCCTTTGGGTTGGCCCTGTGGAGTTCTCTGAAGACTGAGCACCTTGCAGTACTTCCTAGTTTTGTATTGGAGGCCAGGTGTTCTGGCTTTAGATAGTCCTCAATAGATGTTTCTTGAAATGAGCGAGTGCCAGCCTGCCCAGAGGTGGTTACTCCCATAACCCATCCATGCCAAAGTCCATTTCATTTCTCCCTTTCCCCTCATGTTCACCCTGCTGTTCCCCACCATTCACAGAGCACTTCCACCCCTGAGTGCCTGAGGTCCTGTCTTTACTTCACTCTGGCTGGATGAGGAAGAAAAGTTCTGTGGATGCAGCCAGGGATGCCAGGCTGGGTTCTCCCCAGCCCACTTCACCATGAGGATGGGGGGTAGACTTGATAGGATTTAAGAACTGAGTAGGTTTTGTGGCTTAGTCAGTTCCCTTAACCATTATGTCGTAGTCATGTGGTATGGTGTTTCTTAGTTCTTTGAAAAGAAGTATTCAAAGGCCAGAGGATTATCTTTAGTTTTAACTTTTGTGTCATTAACATTTTATGTCAAAGTAAGACCTGAAATACAGTTTCCTGTGAATATGATTCTCAAATACCATGTCAGGATTGGCAGACCATTTTACTTTAAACTGCCAGAATTATGTTGCTTTTAAATTGGAAGTTTTGTGAAAAAGGAATTTCATAATATCTGGCTGTACTGGTGTCTGTTGAATGGAATTCCTTCTGTAAGACATGAGATTTATTCTGAGTTGCCGGAAGCTAGAGAAGAGGGGAAATTATGTGAGAATGACCTAGAGGAAAGGGAGAAATTTTTTTTTTTAATTGAAGGAAAGTAGCACTGCATTGTGTATAAGGAAGGCAAGTTCATTATGTAAGTCAATGGTCAGGTTTGGGGCAAAAGAGAAGTCTTTGAGGAAGGGGAATTGAGGTTTTAGCCCATGCAAAGACTGACATTTAGTTTGTTGGCTTCTGCTGCGAAGGTTGTGTTCATGAGAAACACTGAGAAAGAAGGTTGTGTGCTTCTGATTGGTTTAGGTTTTGTCAGCCCTGCCCTTACTCATGATATAGTTTTCTTTTCACAGAACTCATGTTTGTTGCAAGTATATGAAATAATTTAGAAAATATGAAAGAGATTAAAAGTTAGAACTCTATTCTCTGAGAAATGATTGACCACACATCTAATCTCAGGTTTGCTATCTGCTTGTCTGTTCCATGTTTCACTTCTGCTTGACCTTTTCAGTCTCTTCTGAGAAAGTCCACAGAGGGAAGTTCATCCCACCCAGTGGCCGCTCTGGGTTGCCCTGCTTTGTGTTCCAGGAGTTACCTTGCAGTGTGTGTGCACTTGGAAAGGACTCTGAGTGTCTTACCTTGAGTCACGTGTTGATCACTGTGACTAAGGAGGTGGTGTGCCACTCCCTGGAAGCAGGGGCCAGAGCCAGGTGCTAGGTGTGGGATGGTACCACACACCAGGGCCACTCCAGATTGGCAGTATATATCTTCTCCCACAAGGCTTTGTGTGTGTCAGCTTTTTGCTACTGTAATAAATATCTGAGATAAGGGGACTTAAAAGAGAAAAGGTTTATTTCTGGCTCAGTTTTTGATGTTTCTGTTTATGGCTAGCCCCATTGATTAGGGCCATGTTGACAGAACCTATACCTACTTTATGACTGAGAATCAAGAAGAGAAGGAAGTAGCCACGGACTTAATGTTCTTTGCATGACTGGAAGACTTCCCTCTAGCCCCAGCTTCCTAACAGGTTTCCCATCTCCCAACAGCACTGAGTCTGCAACCAAGACTTCAATTCAGGGGCCTTCAGAGGACATTTCATATCCACATTATAGCATTTCTTAAATTTAAAAGGGCCCCAGATAAAGATGATAGCTAATAATAAACGCTGTAAGTTTTAATGACTGACATTGTTTGTAGGTAAAATGTGTTACAAGGGAGGATTATATTTTTATGATTTTCTGTCTTATTTTGGAGATGCCTTACACAATAATGTATACAGTTTTTGTCCATTTTGTGGGACTTTTTTCTAAAGAAGGAGAGCTTGTCTAGTAGTGCACTGTGTGGCTTGGCTTGGGTTTGGCAATTTAACTAGATGCCTGACCATGCACAGGGGCTCTTTTGGGTTTTCATTTCATGATTGGAGAAGGGACATTGGGATTTTGTGACCTGTTAATGCATTTTCTATGATAACACACCAGTGTACAGGTTGAAGCTGATTTTATCACTTTGTTATTTAGAGAAGTTTTAGTCGTAGCATAGATTTTGTGCAACACTCAGTGCTGTTATTTCCTGGTTTCTTTGGTCAGGATGTAACCCTTTAATTATAACCTAGTTCCTGTAGAAAGGTGTGATTGGTTTTATGTAGTGGTCTCTAGGAATGTGCTGTGGGCTGCCTGATAACTTCAGTGGGTGGCTGCTGTTTTTAGGGCCTTCTGAAACTAGCTTGTGAAGCATATGTAGGGATGCTGAGTGTGATAACAGCACATCATTTAAGTGTTTGACAGGAACCCTCGGGCTGATAGGCAAATGTGACTTGACACAAGGTTATTCGATCTTTCCGGTGTTGTGAAAGTGATACAAACATATCATGTAAGCATGTATTGAAAGCTTGATTTTAGAGGCTTTTGAAAAAGAACTTTCACCTAGTGTTTTGAACTTGGTATAATGGTTCTTGTTTTCTCATTACAGATTTTTAAACTGCCTCATAAATAAGTCCTTTTTCCGTTTAGTTTCTTACATTTCTTTGAACTACTATATAAGTCTCATAGCTCTCTTCCTTTGTTAATTGGTTTCCCACTTAGGTCCCTTCTGGCCAGTGTTGATAAATGTAAAGATGCTATTGTAACCTACAAGATTAAATCTTATTGTTCAACCAAGGTTGAACCATCCAAGGTGCTTGTTAAACAGGAGTTGGGAGGTCTGGTGGTGTGTATTTGAGTAGTGAGCATGTAGAGCACATGAGGGCCAACCGTGGTTCCACCAGTCCTTCAGTCTGTGTATCTTGTACCACTCACTGCTATTTTCCTAGCCTGACTACAGACATTCAACATGTTCCTGAGTACTTCCTCCTGCAGGGATCTATGTTGGTTACAGGATGTGAGATTGATTGAATCTCTGCCTGCTCTCAGGAAGCCTGTAGGCAGCCAGTCATGTTGTGAAATGTGCTGCGATAGAGGTTAGTGTATCATGCTGCTTAAACAGAGAGGAAGTAGAAGTTGTTTTGGCCAAAGTTCTGGTAATTAAAGTTTCATATTGTGTCTGCTATTTTGAGAGTAAATTCTGGGCTCTTGAGAGAAGGCCTGTGTTGAGTTTGTTTATTCTTCCTTTGGGTCCCTCTTGTCTGGGACAGTGCCCAAGATATGGTAGTGCTTAATAAAGTTTGGATGAATGAAGTTATTTAGCCCTCATAAAAAGATTCAAGGGCCTTGTTAGGCCTAAGATCACAGTCTTTCTGACATACAGTCAGAGAGTTAGTTGTCTCTTTGATATAAAGTTCACAGATATGATTATTTTAGACAGAGGGTTTGAGCTTCTTTGACTTTTGATCCTGATCTGGTGTGGAACTCTGCTGCACTAAACAACACATGGCCGTGATCTGTGAAGTTCAGAGAGGGCTGAATAGGTACACACCGATTTCTAAACTTAAATATTCTAGCCTCAGTTTACATCTAGATTTTGGTGTTAGATTATATCAAGCAGGTTGTGGCTTGCAATTTTGGGTGGACTATTTCGTTTTAAAAATGGAAATTTATTGTTAAGGGATTACCCACGGTACGAAAACAGTAGAGAGCAGAACTGTGAGGTCCTAGCATTTGGCATTAGTAGATTGATGTGAGCTGTAAAATTTAAAGTTTTGTATTTGACGTATCATTTTCTAGTGACTGGAGAAACCTATGTGGTATGTTTTAAAATACTGAAAAAGAAAAAAAGGGGGGTACTTTAAATAGTGTGTGCAGTATAGTTGCAGTATTGCAGATAAACCAGTCCCCCGTAGAAATGTGGAGAATTTAAAGATAGCAAAAACAGTTAGCAGTAAAGTAAGAGGAAAATGTAAGTTTAAAAACAGGTAAAGGAGAAAAATATTTACTTTCAAATATAAGGAGGAAATCACTTTCTCACTGCCATTTTCAGTTAATGTTCCTGCTGCTTCACTAAGCCTGCCTCTCAGAGCTTTCCTACCTAGGTCTGTCTGCTGCTGTGTGTGTCAGTTAGTGTGTGAGAAGCAAAGCAGTTACATTGCACCCCTTAGTTTTAGAGTTCCTGAGGCTGCTAGAAATAGAATGTGGGGGAGAGGGACTGGTTGGGAATCCACTTGCTCCTTGATGTGTAGGCTAGAGAAGGGGTAGACTTTGCCTCTCAGCAAGTGTGGTATCTTATCTGACCATGTGTATTGTAGGTTACACCAGCTTTTTGCATCTCTCCTTTAGTGGCTTTTGTATAAAGTCCGGCCCAGGAGGGTTGTAGCTTTTGATTTAAGGGGTGAGATGGGGGCATCTGCTCCATTGTCCAGCTGGATCCTTAGATGCTCAGTTTTTCCCTCTTTCAGGGTCATTGGTGGTTTCTGAGATATTTTGTGCTTAAATGTTATCTTGGTACTTACAAGAAATGACACTTAACGTAGCGTCTATGAAGTTGGGCCTTTCATCTGTAGTAAATGGAAATGTTCTGTTCCACATAGAGCCTGTTGTATTACTGAAGTAATAAAATAATAAGATTACTTTGGAATTTCCTCTTTAAATAAATTATATACAACATGCTTCTCATGTGGTAGGTGAGGTGGAATCCTTTTACAAAAAAACCAATATTTCCACTGAAATTGTCAGTCTTCTGTGTGGGTGTACCTCTTTCATCTTTAGTGTAATTTGCAGAGAATTCTACTCAGTAGTATTGGTTTCTATTTACTCAGAGTGAATATGTAAAGTCAGGAAACCTATTTGAACTCCTTTCTTAGAAACAGACTGCTGCTTTTGTAGAAGAGACTGGAATGAAAGGTAAAGAAACCAAAAGGGATTGTAAACTGAATCTCTGGAGGAGAGATCTTATTGCAAGCATAGTACAACACAGATATGGGAGGAAAAGTAGTTTGTTCACCGGAGAACATAGATTAAGGAATGAAGCCCGCTCATTACATCGTATATAGCTATATATTGTGTTCTCTGGCCGGCATTCCTGTGTTAGCAATGATTTGCTTTGCTTTTAAGACCTCCTTTAATTCCCCACCCTTGCTAGGAAAGCTGTGGATATTTTCCATATGTGACAGATGCCCATGTTTTGAAGTCATATTGTGTATTGTATTTAAGTAAGATCTGATTGCAAAAATGAACTGTGGGCTGTTTCACAAGCTGTTACCATATGTTCATTTTAGGAGAGCTCATACATGCTTTTAAGGAAAGAGCAACAACCATTCTTTCAAATCTAAGTAGTTTGTAGTTCACATTAGTGTCAGGTGTCCTATTTGCTGTGTGTAAAATCCATCTCTCCTGTTCATTTTTCTTAGGTACCAGGCAAACTTCTTGTGATCGCCAGCTGTTTTATTTATTCACTGAACAAGAAAATGCTTTGTAAAAAATGTTGGATGAATTTTGGTAGGTCTTGAGAATGTGATTATTAGAATTTGATAGTGTAGAGGGGTTGTCAGTATATCTTTAAAAATTAACCTTAGAGTTCACTTTGGATGTCATTAATTTGGCAGATGAAAGGAACTGGAAGGAGAGAGCCTGTTTATTGGCTAAGCCAGGACCTTAAAATATCCAGATGGTTTGCATTCTAAGTTAATTTGAAGAAAAAGAAATTAAAAAGATGTTTACAGGTAACAGCCCTTAAATCAGAGTTAACAGTTTTCCCCCAGGAAGGGGAAATATAGAGAAAGCCCAAAGGAAGTAATGTGGGTCAGAGAGACTAGGGGTTGTTGAGATTACAAGAATGTCGCAGGGGCTTGTATTAGAGTTGAAGGTGGGCTAAGAAGTGGATTTAGTTCTGATAACTGCCTTGAAAGGTATTTCGTGGTGTGGCATGAGTAGCATGTCTGACTCATGCAGGTCCGCCTTTGGAGCATGGCAGAAAGAGAGTGTTCTTCTACCAGTGGACTTAGTGAATATCTGGTGTAAGCCCACAGGTGAAGGCAGACGTGGCTGTCCAGTCTTGGTATCATAATTGAGTCAGTAATTGTAGGATAGCTACCAGCCGTGCCTCACCTTCCTCATGTGACATGGGCACCAGTACCCCTCATGGGTCATTGCCCTGTACTTCTGGAAATCTCTCCTGGAGGGCCAGCAAGGAGTATTCTCCCTGAAACATTTCAGTGACCTTATAAGCATCTACTTTCCTGTATTAAATCTCTTCCTGCTTCTTATAGTTAACTTGTTTTCCAAAATCTGAAAAATTTTAAAATGGGAATGAGCTACACTGGAAACAGAAGTGTCACAGAAGTATCTATGATTTTCAAATGTACATCCTCTGAGTCCAGCCCCCTAATGGAAACACATGCAGTAGAATTAGTATGGGAAGCTGTTCCTTTAACACATTTCTAGGCTTTTTCCCAGAGATTTTGATTTGGGGAGAAGTAGTAGAACCATGGAATTCATAGTTTTAAAACATTTTTCTTGATTATCTCAGAGAGATAGTTAAACTGAATTTCAGGAGACTGATTATTTCTTGATTCTGTGAACTGGGACTCCTGAGGATTCTCTTTTAGATGAGAAAAATTATTTGAGTTACACATTTATTTGAAGATTCCACTACTCTAGGGACTTTACCTTTTCTTGGATTTAAAGGGATTAATTCTGTAACCGCAGCCAACAAATGGTAGTGTTTCTAATGTGGAGTGTACAGGATTTCCCTCTTTTGTTATGACTAGAGGAAGAACATTTGCAAAATATTACTGAATACAAGATAAAAATTAGCAGTGAGAATGAAGAATCCAACTAAATACTTTTATTAGATAGCAGTTTATTATATAAAGTACTGTTAGTATGTTGTCTTATCTCTGTTTTGAATTAAATGAAAAAGACAATAAGAATTATTTAAAATATACACATGCTTCCTAAGAAGAGAGAGCACAGGATTATTTGGAGAACTTGAATCCAGAGTAATTTAGTGCTGGTAGAGGCCACTGATCATAATGGCTTGGTAAATGAAGAACTACATCTCGATGCAAGCTCTTGCTCTGTTCTTCTTTGATTCTCCTGACCTCCATCCATTCTTCCTCCAACCCCAGACCTGCTCGCTGCTCATCTTCCCATCATCTCATGCTTGCCTCTGAAGGTGCATGCTAACGAAGGATGAAGGACGTCACTGCTGTTTTTCTGCTCTGACAGTGCCTGCCTAGTTGCAGTTGATTAACCTGGAATGATCAGAGTCCTTGTAGCAGTGGGGGTTTTGTCAAAGGGTCTCCGTTGAAGGGCAAGACTGTTCTCTGCAGCTGCCAGGCAGCTTGAGATCAGGCTGGTTGATTTTGTACTGGGATAATAGGCATGAATTAACTGTAGCTTACAAAGTGCTGCATAATGATGAGAAATGTGGACAGTGCTAATCAATGTGTCTGCACATGGCACTTTTATTATGTGCAAGGGCTGAGCTTGTGGGCTCGGACGGGTATGAAAAGATACTTCTGCACAGGTGGCCTCCTGTTTCCTTTAGCATGTGAGATCCTGACCAGGATGACTGAATTTGAAGTCTGGCAAGTGTACTTACTGGTTGTTATTTTCTTTGACTTAATAGCTTTATTGAGATACAATTTATATGACAGTTTTTTTAGTATGTTTTTAGAGTTGTGCAGACACAACTATGATCAAATTTTGGAACATTTTTATCCCTCCTAAAGAAGCTGTTGGCTCAAAAATATAGTTTGTACTTTTTTTCATGGTGCTAAGGATCATACCCAGCGCCCCACCCTTACAAAGCATGTGCTCTTCAGCTGAGCTGTATCCTTAGTCCAGTTTGTATTTTTTAAGGGACATTTTTGTTTTCTTTTTTTAAAGTGAGAAAGCAGTTCATCTTGGGCCTTTTAAAAAAATCCAGTTTTCTTAGAAAACGTTTGTTTTCATGAGTGATCATAAAATGTATTTTAACATTCTAAAGAGCACCTATTTCCCTGATTTTTGCACCTAACCTCATGAATTTTACTGTAATTACTGGGGTTATCTACCTACCACCAGTTGGGATGTTCTCAATTCCATACACAGATTGTGCTGGAAGAATCAGGGGTGTTGCTCTTAAGCCAGGGTAGATTCCAGGATTCTTTCTCTAATCCTCAGATCTTTTATCTCCCAGTTCGAGCTGGGGACTAGGTATGGGAGTGAGGTCCACGTTTGCAGCAGAGATAGGGTGCTGCCTTCCCTCAGCTGGCCTGGGTCTTATAAATGCTACATAGGTTTTGTTTTTTTCCTTCATTCTAGAATTACACGTCTATTCATTCAAGCAGTGAGACTAGAAAAACCCTTTCAGGCATGCCGAGGCTAGTGTAGCAAGCTTAGGTGGGAGGTCAGGGGATTTGAACCAGGCCTGGGATCTAGGTGCTGCTTTCCAAAAGATTCTCCCCAAGTTGGCATTAGCAACCTAGGCCTCTTCCGTGGTCTGGATCTGCCTGGTCATACACTTCCTGTTGTAAAAAGCTCCTGATTCAGTGCTTTATTTTCCTCAACAGGATCCTGTATCTTCTGTATCTTTTAATTCCTTATTTATCTCAACATTTACTAACATGACAGCATTTGTGTGATCACTGAAAATTTGAATATCCTTAGTATGATTAGATTGGACATTTTAAAAAAGTTGGATAAGAAATGTAATTTACTTGACATTGTCTGAAAAAAATGTTTGGCTATTGACAGGTACAAAGTGTGGAATGGAAAAAATTAAAAAAAAAAAAAAAAAGGAAAAACAGGATCAGGATTGTGAATTGGAGGCTGTGACCCAAAGACCAGTTGTGATGGGTGGAGGCACATTAGTGGGGAGAGATTTTACAGAGATGGAGGTGGCCAGGGAGCTTGCCCCCAGGCTGATGGTGCAGGTGGAAACATTGCCCAGTATTCCCAGAGCTGCCAGAAGACCTCTGTGGCTAGAGCAGAATGAATACCAGTAAGGAGGAGGGAAGTGAAAGGGAGGTGACTGAGGGAGTGTGGCCTGGCGTTGGTGGGAGGTTTTGGGAAGGTAGAGCCACTGGGGGTTTTTAGCAATGTCTGGGTCTCTTAGGTTTAAAGGCTGGGTTGTCCATGTTGTGTCCAGACGTCGGGAAACCATTTAGGACTTTTCAGCCAGTAACAAGCTCCAAGAGGTCTGGTGTGCTTGGACTAAACTGATGATTTGGGCAGGTGCAATTCTGGCTGTTTTTAAACATTTTTTTATTTTTATTTTTTCGAGACAGGTCTGTCTTTGTAGTTCAAGCTGGCCCTGAGCTCAGCCTCAAACTCACATCACAGCAATCCTCCTGCCTCTGCCTCCCAAGTGCTGGGATTACAGGAATGAGCCACCACGCCCGGCACTGTGGAATGTGGTCCTGATTGCTGCTGGACATGAGTCTCCACAGCCAGTATTGTATGTGGTTATCGGGGATTGAACCCCGGCCCTTGTGCTTACAAGACAGGCCGGAACCA
>PVIR01022343.1:0-28320 GCA_004026965.1 Petromus typicus
TCTGCGGCCCATGGATATTAGATTATTTATTAACTTTATACAGTCATTTTACATTCCTTTACTCCCCCCCACTGGAAATTGAACTCAGAATTTTGTGCTTATGTGGCAGGCCTGGTGCCACTGAACTAAATCCCCAGCCTTACATTCTTTTAGACAGATACTAGAATATATATTTCATGGACAATAAAACAGTGGTTATGTCTTGCCCAGGCTAATAAATTCTGGAAGTACAACTTAAAATGGGCTTGCATCTTTGCTTTTAAATTCCTGGCTAGTGAAGAAAACTTTTCTTTGATGTATTGTAGAGTGTTAGGAAATTTTTGTAGGTAGTTGGAATACAAGCAGAAACATGTACAGTAGTATTAATTTGTTAGTAATATAAAAGTGAAGAGAATCAGTATTAACTGGCTTTCTAGTTTTATTTTTTTACTTTTTGGTGGTACTGGGATCAAACCTAGGCTCTTGTGTTTGCAAGATAGGCATCATATGACTGAGCTAAATCCCCAGCCCTGGTTGACTACTTTTAATTCTGTTTATCTCAGTAATACTATATATTTGTATTTTATTTTTCAGAGAATAACTAATAGTAGCAGCTCTCCGAGCCTTCTAAATGATAGTGCCAAGCCATATGCAAGTCATGGTAAGAACTGGTCCTTTTTTGATTGTGTGCATTTATGATTCCAGAAGCAGTATAATCATTATATAAATTTAAAAAATTTTAAATGAATATTAAAAAAATAAAAATTCCTTTGAGGGTAAATATTAAGGTTTAGGTTTTAAATATTAGGGTTTTATTTAAAAAAGTATGAATATAATTAACTCTTAACTAAGAATACATTGAACATATTTTAATCATCAATGATTATTGGGTCACTATGAGTTAAGTTCCATGGTTTATTTTCAGTTAACTACTTTTGTTTCTTTTTTTGAAAATTATATTTGAGTGGACTATGACTATATTTTTAATCCTTTCTTTTAGAGGCAACTTGGAAGTGAAATTATGATGAACATTCAATATTGTTTCAATATTGATGAACATTTTTAAGACTTTTGATGCAAAATTTCTAGATATTTTTCTGTATTCTGTTTATTCAGATGTTCAACAATGGCTTTAAAAAAATTAAATAAAAATAAAATTGAATGTTAATGATTATTAGTAATTGCAAGAATAAGAATTTGTATGTTGATTGTTTCCTATGATAAATATGTTGTGTCACATTTCCATCACTATCTGGAGATTTTCATCTTGTGCTGTAGAAAAAAAGGCAACATTTTAATTTTTTTTTTTTTTTTGAGCCAAGGTCTCGCTCTTTTGCAATTCAGGATGGCACTGAGCTCACTATGTAGTCTAGGCAAACCTTGAACTCACAGCAATCCTCCTGCCTCTGCCTTTTGAGTGCTGGGATTACAGGCATGAGCCACCACTCCTGGCATTGTGATGTGTGGTACTGATTGCTGATGAACGTGAATCACCGTGCCTGGCGTTGAGGTATATGGTTACTGGGATCAAACTCAGGACCTTGTGCTTGCAAGGCAGATGCCAGAACCACTGAGCTATATCCCTGGTCCCAACATTTTAATATTGAATAAAAATATTAGAAACTAATTTCTGTCAATATATATTTTCATATTCCCATAAAGTTTAGATGCTAACTTAAATACTATCTAAAGTAACAAAAGATGAGTTTTATTATGGAATTTAAAATGTTGTAAGTGTATAAATTACATAAAATATTTTATTTTGCATTTTATTAGCTTCTTTTTCTTTGCATATTTATTTAATGTTGTTAATGTTAATTCTAATGAAGGGTTAGATTGAAAATCCAGGTGGAAGAAGGCTAGAAAAACTAAATAGCAATCTGTATGTATCAAATTATAGGGAGTTTCAAAGATTTTTAAAATCAGGACATTAATATATGTATATACTTTGATTTCACAGGTAATTTGAGATTAAAAAACATAATCTGGGCATAAATTGGGTATGGCAGCACACTCCAGTAATTACAGCATTCTAATTTTAGTATATGTGCTGCTAAAGCGAGCACAATCACAGCATTCTAACAGGCTGAAGCAGGCGGACAGCAAGTTTGAGCTCAGCTTTGGCAATTTAGAGAGATACTGTCTCAAAGTAAGAATTAAAAATAGCACTGGGGATGTAGCTTAGTACAAAAGCCCTGGATTCACTTCCCAGGAAAGAGTGAAAAAGGAGAGGGAAGGAGAGGAGAAGAGAAAGAGAAGAGAGAAGAGAGAAGAGAGAGAATAGTAAAGGAGAAAAGAAATGTAGCCAGATGTGATAGTGCATACCTGTAGTTCCAACTTTTTGGCAGGTTGAGGAAGGAAGATCACAAGTTAAAGGTCAGCCTAGGCAACTAAGTAAGAGCCTGTCTCAAAATAAAATTTATCCAGTCACCATCTGATGTGCATTTGGGATGGGATATAGTTCAGTGATAGAGCATTTGTGTAGTACGGTCATGCCTTAGGTTTGATGTCCAATACTGAAAAAAAAAAGGAAAGAGAAAAGATAATATTTAAGCTCAGAAGTGAAGATAAAATATTTCACTGTACCTGATGCATAACTTCTCATTTATAAAGTGAGAAATAATTAAGAGATAAATTTGAAATATAATTTTGGCTATTTCTTAAAGTCCAGTACTGTAAAGAAAAAGGAAACAGATTAAATTCTGTAACTTCTATTTGTAGGACAATGAAACCTTGTGTTTTGAAACCTTTAATGTTTTCATATTTAAAAACTTACCTTTTGTAAGATTATCAAATATCTTTTGAAAAATTTGAAAATACAGAATGGTTTGTAGCATGGGTAGTTTGAAGGTCCTTTCACCGTGTTTAATGCAGGCCTGAGTCTCAGACTATGGTTGGCTCCCTTAGATTCGTTTTTATCATTCTGTAGTTTGGTCCCAAGCGAGAACACAGACATTTATTTTGGTTATGATCTCAGCATTCAGGAGGCTGAAGTAGGAGTGTGAGTTTGAGATCAGCCTGCGCTAGATAGAGTGAAACACTTTCTCGAAAAGCTAAAGCAGAACAAAGTTAATGTTCCCTTCTGTTTGATTTTGCTCTACTTTAATCACATAATTGTGTACTCATCAAGAGATCTTCTGAATAAGTTTATACAATATATTAATATACTAAATGAACTATTTATCAGCTTGTGTTTCAGAAAATATATGAAAATCTACTTCATGTAAGGCACTGAACTTAATTATTGTAGTAAATGATTATTACCATTGTAGACATTGTTAAATTAACTTTTGTTTGATTTGTGTTTTATCTGATTTATCTGTGTGGAAACTTATGTAACTTGCTTTCCAGATCCTTTAACTTCACCTGCTTCATCCTTGTTTAATGACTTTGGTGCCCTCAACATCTCTCAGAGAAGAAAGGTAGGTGAAATTTTAAATGTAACTGCTAACCTAAATGGAGTTTGGAGGTGATACTGAGATTCTTATATACATGTTTTAGTTTTTTCTGAAGTGGGGAGAATTATTGTGGACTGAAATATTTTTCTTGTCTGTCTTTTATATGTAGAATTTTATTTGCTTTCTGTGTGTAGAATAGATTTTATGTAAGAAATGAAACTTTGCTGCTTATTTTCCATATCTTAACACATTCCTTTCTTTCTTTCTTTTTTTTTTTTTTGTGGTACCAGGGATCGAACTCAGGACTCTGTGCTTTGTCAATTAGGAGTGATGCCCCTGAGCTAAATCCTTAGCCCTGTGTATTCTTTTTTAAATATATCATCTAAAGTGATCCAGTATAAGCATATTAGTAATGTTTTAACTTTACTTCTGACTGCTTTGTCTAAATTTCAAATATTCTGCCCTAATGGAAATACTTTTAATTTTTCATAACTGGCCCAACTGTTGAAAAAGTTTAAAATCTTCTCATTTTAAAAATTTAATTTTAATTTGAGTCAAAGACTGTCTACAGAGTTGATATTTTGTTTATTTTTTTATATTTGTAAATTTTTAATTGAAATTTTCATTATTTAAAACAATATATATGTTTTAGATAAAAACTGAGCAGTATACAACTCCATAGCATCCGAAGGACTTTGCTTTCATTTCTCTGTCTAAGGCAATGCTTTGTGTGTGCTGTGAGTCCTAGATTTTGCTCTGTACATTGGCCGAAATTGTATCATGACAGCTATGAATGCAAAGAAAAGGGGAGGTGGGAAGTAATGAGGGAGAATGGCATCACATCTCACTTGTTATGCCTGAGACAAGAACTGTTGCAAAGACACTTGAAGGGGTTCCCTTCGTCCCCATTCCTCTTGTTGTCTCCTGAAAAGAATTAAAGGTATCATACCACAGTGATATATGCGCACCCATATGTGTATAGCAGCACAGTTTTTAATAGCTAAATCTTGAAAACAGCCCAGATGCCCTTCAACTTGTGACTGGATAAAGATGTAGTTATTTTTTAAGAAATAAAATGGAGTACTGCTCAGCCATAAAGAATGATAAACTTGAGACATTTATAGTTAAGTGGATACATATTGGAGCCATACTTCTATAGTATTTTATAAGGATTCCAATACAGGTTGATGTAAATAGTTTGATGCCTTTGAGTCTTAAAGTCATATAAATTCTGATAGTTATCTGGAGAAGTTGGTTGTTCTGGTTCAGATCAGTAGCAGATAAAGATGTTTGAGGAGCTTTTAAATCTTGGTAGGAATTATGAAGTTTATAACATCTAAGTAATTGAAGAAAGACCCAGATTGAAAGAGTGTTAATTTTAGAAAAAAATGATATGAACTTAAAATGCTTTTGGAAAGGATCTGATCAGACAGTTGTATAAAATGAGACCCAGGAAGACTAGTGTGATGGTTTCACAACATACTTATTTTGAATCATTGTCAGTGAGTTGTGTATATTGAATATGTACAGCATTTTAAATGTCAATCATTCCTCAGTGGCTAAAAAATTTAGTTAGACTCATTGTTTTTAAAGCAGAATAGGTCATACACATTCATGATTGGTATACTTCACATTTGAAATATGAATGAGAGCAAGAAGGTAATTTGAAATGCTTTTAAAGCAGCTAGACTTGATAGGCTAAATGTATGGATTTGATTTTGTATGTTTCTTAGAGTTTTTTAACAAAAATAAATTTATTCTTGCTTTAGATAGTTTTCTTACAAGTTGAAATATTTATTTTCTCAATCCATATGCTAGAGTTAAAATAAAGTCGGATAAAATTAAACTAGTTGGCAGTGGTAAGGGCAGTAGACAGCCTGACAGTATGGAAGTAAACAGTAAAATGCTGAAAAGCAGAAATAGCTTGGAAATAGAGTTATCAGAGGCTCTTTGGGGGACAATAGAAAGCCCCCAAGTTACCTTGGGGATCCCCTCGTGACTTTTGCATTTTTGAAACAATAATTAATTATAATAGATAATATTTCTTAAGTATGTGTAGAAAGTAAAACTAGAGTGATAAATGAATCCTAAATATTTTTAATATGAGAAATTGGGTGAGTATATCTTAAAGTTGAAATATATGATCTAAAGCTTCTCGTCTTGTGGGGTTTTTTAGAAAGTAGTGAATATCATTGGGGATTGGAAAAAGATGCCATGCCTGTTTTTAAAAATTGTTTTAGAGGGAAAAGAAATGTGATCTTAGTATTTGAGAGATTCTAGGATATGTGTTAATGCAAGTGGACTAGTGTAGTGAAATGAACATTCTGTGATTTGAGGCCCTAGATGTATACATTGGTGACCTTTTGACAACTTTTGGTTGTAATTTATCATCTGTGAATTGTTAAGCATGTCCAATAATTGTGTGTCTTTCTAAACCTCAGTCTCTGTTTGAAGTATGCACTTCTGTTTCTACTTAGAAATTTATACTTCTTACATTTTATAGTTAAAATAATATCATGGTGAGTTTTTCTAGTAGCAGTATGTACTACTAAGTGGTACTTGTGTGGATACATGTTACATATGATTTTAATTGATAATGATTGATTTGAGAATATTTCAAATCTATTACAAACATTTTTTCATAATTATTACATGTTATACATTGTTAATTGCAATCAGATGGGGACTGCCTATTTTTCTTTTGCTATGTTCATTCATAACATCTGTTTAATGGTATAATTTTGAAGGAACTAAATAAAAATTATGTAAGTAATTAGAATTCCTGGTTTGTGTAAGCAGGCTAGTGAGTGATATTACTGAATGATATTTTGTAATGGTATAAGAGAACAAATAGGCCATACTTAGTAACACTTCATAGCTTGTAAGTAATTTTCCAAAAATCCCATCTGGTCTGATTGTTGCCTGGGACCAGTTAAAGCTGTTTTGCCTATGGGTTTATGTGACCTACTGAGAGTCAGTCAGTCAAGAACCTTCATTGTGGGCAGTTTTACTATATTCTGTGTGGAAAATTGAAAGGGCTGATATTTCTGTTGCTTTCCTCAAATCTCATTGTAGAGGCAGTACACAAACCCACTGTTCTTGTGCAGCAGTATATTGGTGGTAGTTTAACTATTTGGTGATTGTCACATAGTACACAGTCCTCTAGATTCTTTAGAATTTCTGGAGAAAAAGTATTTCAGGTTAAATTTTTTGAGGGTGAGGATTGTGGAGACATTTAAATGCTTTATTAGAAGTAATAGAGATACTAGAGTTCAGTGAGCTCTTTAACTTCCTTCTGTCATAGATGATCTAAGAAAATATGGCTGAGGGTCTTAGTATCTTTAGGACTTGTTGAAGTAAAATTTGGAATAGGAAAAGTAGTATGAAGAGGTTGTTAATCATTCATTTGAGCTATCTTGTTAAGTATATGAGAACTTTCTGAAGACCTTCTCTTGTGTATTGAGAATATATGACTTAGGATAGGACTGTCATAGTATTCAGGTGCCCTGTGGTAGTCTGAGTCCATAAATTTGTTTGTTATTTGTCTGTAAGGAGATAAATTACTGAGAGTAATTGTTTAGAAACTTCTAAACAGTTTAATAATACTGAAATCTCAAATATACAATTGTTTTTCTGGTAATTCATTTTTATTTTACAAAACAGTAGCACTTTTTATGTAATATTTTAATTGATGTTTGAGAAACACTTTTATTTACCATATGTACTTTTTAGATAGAAAAAGTATGATTTGAAATGCACATAATTCTTGGCTAAAGATGGTAGGATTTGAATTCAAACTTTATATTTTATAAGAGATCAGCTTTTCAGAGCACTGAGATGACCTTAAGTTTTGTCACAAGTAAGAGTTAATATACAAGAGATTAATACATGTGGGAACTTTAATATGTGGTAGGTAGAAATTGAGCACTTTTATAAAAAGATATTATAAAAAAAAGATTGAGATTGAGAGTCACTATGAATCACAAATGTGATCTTAGCAAATAGGGAAAATTGGGTTAGAAGTTCTTTGAGAAGAACATTTTTTTAAAAAAAATTCAAGTAGAAGAACATTTCTTTTTAACAGAAGTAAATGGTGAAATACGTATATTAATAAATGAACTGGTTCAGTGCAATAGTATCTTCCTAATGTTTTTTGTTAAGCTGTGAGTTTTAAACAGAACACCATATAATATTTGATGCAATTCCTTGGCAAAATGAGAAGTCTTTGTAGTCTGTGTTTAGCATTCTTGGCTTCTCCTGTTATATCTTTCTGAGCTAATGATCTTCATCTTCTCTACTGAATCATCATCCTATCCAGTCTCCAAGAACACACTGCTCTCCCAGGTGAAAGCGCTGGTACCTCTGTCTTTTTACATTTTGGGGGTTGGTTTAGTTTAGTATGTTATTTCAGTCAGTGTGCAAGTTTACATGCACATTAATGGAATAACACTTTTTTTACTTCTGTCAGTTTTTCACACTTTAATAAATTGCATACTTTGGGGTGAGTGGGCAAAGATTTTTGAAGTATCATGTTTCTTCTCTACTCAACTTTTTTTTCTTTTGAGACAGTCTCATTTTGTAGTTCAGACTAGCCCTGAACTCACTGTGTAGCCCAGGTCAGCCTCAGACTCATAGCAATCCTCCTGCCTCTTCCTCCCAAGTGCTGTGCTTACAAATGTGAGTCTGCACGCCTGGCATTGTGGTATGTGAATACCGGGCATCAAACTCAGGACCTTGCATGTTTCAGGCAAATGCTGAAACCACTGTGCTAAATCCCTAGCCTTCTACTTGATTTTAGAGCTCATCATTAGGATAAAAAAATGAGACCAAAAGTATCATCTGGTATGGCTTATTTGTGAAAAGATGTGGATGGTGGAGGTCTAGAGATTTTTCTGCTTGAAAATTTCAGTAACAGTACTTTCTGTACATATTACCTAGCATGAACCCAGTTTTTGCCCGCACGTTGCTTAATTTTTTATTTTTTAACCATAGATATCTAACAACATCAATATTTTGCTACCAACTCTTTTACCAGATTTACAAAAGATTTGTTTTCAGAGTAGTTTGCCATTTAAAGTTTGTTTTGGTATTTTTTCCTTTCTAAAGTCTTTGGACTTTTTTATTAGACTTTTTGGTCTTTTATATTATTTGTATTCTGGAAAATAAGACATGGAGTAGCAGTAAAATGAATTATTTACTAAAGTTCTTCTATGAAGAAAAATAGGGTAAATTTGGAACAATTAATAAGATTATAACTTGTGCAATTTGGAATGGAAATTCTTTTTCAGCCGTTGTGATTGTTAGGCCTTATTGACACATCAAAATCTCAAGAAAAAATTTTAAAAAGAAAAAATTTTAAAAATTTGAAAATGGAAAAATAATTAATTGGTTTTAAAAACTGAAAAATAATTGGTTTTATAGGATATTACCATCTAAAATTTATCTGTAAAAATTTTAAATTTTTTATGTATTCTACAAGAGATGTATTTAGATTTATAATTAGCAATATCAGTTTATTTGATCTTTTAATCTTTTACCTGTGCATATTATACAGTAATATTCCTATTTATAATTATGTTCAGAATTCTAAATTAATACACTTAAAGCTGCTTTCCATTTACGGAAATTAGGGAACTTGTAGTCACCTCTGTTTGAGAAGCTGTGAAAATGTGTATATCCCAGCATATACCAGTGGAAGTAAGGTTTTAGGCTTTGAGAGATACAAATAATTTCCTGGTAGAGTTGTTGGAGTCCTTGTACCTAGTTAACAAAGCACCTATACATAATTCTTATTTATTACTTGTACGCAGCCCCATATTTCTGTCAAAGAGCAAGTAGTAGGAATAGTACTACTCAAATCCCAGTAGATTTAAGTAATGATTGAAGTTTTGGAGTCTGATGTGAGACTTGTGGAATTAAATCTCTTATTTCTTCACTTATCTTTGTGTGTTCAATTTAGCCAACCTTTTTGTTCCTTCATTTGCAAAAAGAAAATAGTAACACCTAAGGCCTACTTTGTAGAGCTGGGGTTTTTTTGTTTTTTTTTTTTTGAGACAAAGTCTCACTTTGGAGTTCAGGCTGGCCCTGAGCTCAGCCTTGAATTTACAGCAATCCTCCTGCCTTTGCCTCTTGAGTCTTCGGATTACAGGTGTGAGCCCTGATGCCTGGCACTGTGGTATGTGATACTGATTGCTGGTGGACATGAATTTCCATGCCCGACATTGTTGTATGTGGTTATGGCCATCGAACCTCGGACCTTGGGCTCCCAAGGCAGGTGCCAGAACCACTGAGCTAAATCCCCAGCCCTGTATTGCTGTTTTGAGGACTAAATGGGATATGTTGCCTGACATAGAAGTTCAAAACAAGTGGTAGCTATTACTGGTAGTAAAAGATCTGTGGTGTTGGCTAAACCATTCAAGACTTGCTTAGAAATCAACTATTGCTTAAATAAATGTCCCTTACTGGTCAGCCTGTGTTAAAATTGCTCACTAAGAGTTTTGTAGATGCTCTAAAGCTGTCTGTCGTGATGTGTATAGGTCTTTCTCCTAATAATACATTTTACCTTTCCTTCCCTGCTTCTTGTTAGCTTCTCAAATATGTCCTTTTCTCTGAATCTAATAAAATCTCTCAAGGGTATTATGAGGATGCAGTGACAGATGGAAACTTTCTTTTATTTATATTAATGATAATTTTATTCCAAGTAATACAGTAAATCTAAAATTTTTTTTGGAGACAGGGTCTTGCTTTGTAATTCAGGCTGGTCTTGAACTTAACCTCAAACTCACCAATCCCCCTGCCTATGCCTCCCGAGTGCTGGGATTACAGCCATGAACCACCACACTTGGCACTGTGGTATGTGGTACTGATTGCTGGTGGGCATGAGTCACCACACCTGTCTTTGTTGTATATGGTTTACTGGGATCGAACCTGGGACCCAGTGTGTGCAAGGCAGGCATTGGAACCACTGAGCTAAATCCCTGGCCCCTAAACTTAATTTATTTTTTTTTTTGAGACAAGGTCTTGCTTTGTAGTTCAGGCTGGGCCTGAGCTCATCCTAGAACTCATAGCAATCCTCTTGCCTCTACCTCCTGAGTGCTGGGATGACAGGTGTGAGCCACCAGGCCCAGCACTGTCGTGTGTGGTACCAATTGCTGGTGGGCATGAGTGTCTATACCTGGCATTTTTGTATGTGGTTATGGGGTATCAAACTCTGGGGGCCTTGTGCTTGCAAAGCAGGTACTGGGACCACTGAGCTAAATCCCCAGCCCTAAATGTAATATTTTTATAAATTAAATGTTTTGTATTTTATTATTTAATTGCCTCTTTTTTGTGTGTGTGTGAGAGCCTAGTTCTTTGTTTATTTTGTGAAAGGGGAGATTCAAGAAATCATGTTCCAGCAATTTATCTAGAGTAATATAGATAATTTACCTCTCAAAGAATAGCAAAATTATATAGAGCAAAGAAAAATAAGATGACTGAGTCTTCTATAAGAGGAAAAATAGAGAAATAGTGAAAAGAGGTTGCTGGTGATATAATTCTCTTAACTCAGTTTCTAGGGCAAGAACACACAGATTTTGATAATTGATAGCCTTTCAAAAGTGTGGGACAAATTTATATTCCTAATCATAGGTGCTGGGTTTTCTGCAGTGTAGAAAACACTATAATAATCTTAAATAATCTTTTATAATTTTTTAGGCAAAGAAAACCATACTTAAGTTTGATTACTGGTTCAATGGAACTCATTTATATTTATTGGCTATTGGTGTTTCTTTCAGAGTTTGCTCATTTTTCTATTGGACTATTTTAAAAAGTTAATTGTAAGAGCTCTTTGTATATAGATTTAAACTTTTTTCAGATTTTGGTCTCTTCCTCCATTCTATTTTTTAAACTTGAATTTCACAAGTACTTTATGCTGTTAGTTTTCTAATATCATGCCTGCTGAGATTAGCATATATTAAGTACATTTTAAAAAGAGCAAAATATTAAGCTCTTTTTTGTTAAAACACTAATAAATTTGAATAAACTTATAACAATCAAATTCTCTTAACAAAAACCTATATATCTTCTCTTTCTCCCTCTGACTTTTACTTATTTTTAGCTTTTGGTTTTGCAGTCCTGGATGTGGAACCTGGACATAAAACATACTAGGCCATAGCCCTCTCTCTGCTTTTTATTCTTTTATTTAAAAAAAAATTTTTTTTGAGACAGAAATCTCACTATGTAGTTCAGACTGGCCTTGAACTCATTTTGTGTCCCTGGCTGCCCTTGAACTCATAGCGATCCTCCTGTGTCAGCCTCTGTAGTGCTTGGGTCATATGCATGACTGCTATGCCCCCTGTCTCTCTCTGCTTAAATGATCACAGCTGGTGTTAATGAAGAGACAATACAGCATAATCTTTGAGCCTGATTTTTTTTTTTTAAGTTTAAGCCTTTTATTCATATAGAAAATTCACTGGAGCCCAAGCTATGGTAGTTTGTGTGTCAAGATTTTGCTATTCTTTTTTTTTGAGACAGGATCTTGCTTTGTGGTTCAGGCTGGCCCTGAGCTCAGCCTCAAACTCACATCACAGCAATCCTCCTGCCTCTGCCTCCCGAGTGCTGGGATTACAGGCGTGAGCCACCATGCCCGGCACTGTGGTATGTGATGCTGGTTGCTACTGGGTGTGAGTCTCCTCGCCCAGTATGGTATGTGGTTACCAGGGATCAAACCCGGGTCCTTGTGCTTGTAAGACAGGCGCCAGCACCACTGAGCGAACCCCCTAGCCCAAGATTTTGCTATTCTTAATTAACTCTTAGAACCATTAAAATCCAAATATATGAATATTCCTAATTAATAATTTAGGTATAGGTATGACTGTTATTTTATTAAAATTAATTTACATTTAAAATTCAAGTAGTTTTAATCAGTTTGAATATCCCAAGTGATGGAATCATAGTCTTATATTTATTTCTTATAATTACAAATATGCTAAAATGTTAGTAGATTTAATTAAGAGGAAACCATTTAGTGTTAGAGGAGGTTGTAAAAGAAATACAGACTTACTTGATAATAAATACATAGTCCTAGGCCATCAGTGGACTTAATATTCTCAGGTGTGGCATTGGTATGTTGCTGAGTTGTTCCTCAAGTACAATGTGAATACATTCACATGTTCCTCAAGTATTGTCTAAGTGAAAGTATATTTCTTGTATGCGCGTTACTGTTTTTATGCTTATAAAGATGTTCTGATCAATTAAATACAAACATTTAAAAGTATCATTTAAGTCATTATTCATTATTTCAAAGTACAGATAGTGAAAGTACAAAAAGCTGTTATATTTTTAATATTTGAACTGAGGTTTTACAGTTCAAAGTTTTGGAAGCTTTTAGTCATGGGAAAATACTTTCTCTAGTCTGTCATTACTGATTATGTTATGAAACATAATAATGTGTGACTGATAATGTGAGATATTTTGGAAATGGTAGTGTTCTGCATGTACTAGAATGGTGTCTGAAAATTGGCCTTGTACATGGTAGTTTTAACTATTTTCTGTGCAAACATTTGTAGATTGGCCTTTATGTAGGCACTGATATTTTTTTTTGAGGAAAAGAATAAATTTGAGTCATCATTTATATTTCTAAGAAGGGCAGAGAAGCTTATACTGAATGTTGAGTCACTGAATAAATGAAAATATACGTGTACATTTAGGCTTCAGAATTACACTAATACTAATACTAGCTTTTATTGCATGTTCTTTAAGCATGAGTCAAGAGACTTAGCTCTCTTGTTGGAAATGAGTGTGGACTTCTCTTAGTTGTTGGTCAATGGGAGACAAAGGTGCACTTGAAAAGTGAGGGCCTTGAAGACTGTTGAGTAATGTTCCTGAAGGCTGAGTGAGTCAGCTTTAAAGAGGCAAGAAGCTCCAAGGAATTGACTGGAAGGGGGGGGTGTACTTTTAAGCTTTTCCCCTTTTTCATTGCTGAGCATGCCCCCAATTTCTGTTTATACTTAAGAGTTCTTACTCAGGTCTTTGGTCTGACATTTAAGAGAACTAGTGCTCAAGATGTGACTACTGGATCATCAATATTACAGTGAAGGGAGATTTTTAGAAACACAGGATCTCAGGCCTTTGTTGGCCTACTGAGTCAGAATCTTTTTTTTGGAGTGTTAGGGAGGGAACCTAGGCTGTCACATGTGATAGGCAAGCCCTCAACTGTGGAGCTATACCTCCAACTCTAGAATCTTTATCAAGATTCTCCAGATTTATATGTTCATTATAGTCTCAGAGACTGTGTTAGCTTTTCATTGCTGTGACAAAATACTTGAAATAAATAACTAAAAGTACAAAAGGTTTATTTTGGCTTATAGCTTCAGAGGCTTCAGTTCATGATCACATGACTCCATTGCTTCTGCACAAGTGTTGCAGCAGAACATCATGGCAAGATGGGACAAAGTGACTCACTTCAAGGCAGATAAGGCAAGAGCAGAGAAAAGGAATGGGCAAAGGACCAGGGACTGTCATAGCACATCTGCTGTGAGTTAATTCTTTCCAAGTAGGTCTCTTTTTTTAGTTTCTAGTAATGCTACCAGCTGCAGATAAGCCCTTGAACATGTGAGCCTATGGGAGTAAGTCCAGATCTGTTAATCTAGAATATGTTCCCAAACTTTTTAAAAAAATTTTGTGTGTGTGTGTGTGTGTGTGTGTGTGTGTGTGTGTGTGTGTGAGAGAGAGAGATAGAGAGAGAGAGAGAGGGAGGGAGAGATGTGTTTGTATTTAAACCTGGGGGCACATTACTAAGAGACATCTGTAGGCCTTTTTTCTTCAGATGTAAAAAATTTTCAGTCTTGCTAAGTTGTCCAAGCTGGCCTCAAACTTATGATTCTGGTGCATCAGCCTTTATTAAATAGCTAGAACTATAAGCATGCACCACTGCAGTTGGCAAAGGTATTTTAAAGAAATTTCAAATAAGAGAGTGTTTTAAATGGCTGTCATGCTGCGCTTATTTTAGAGTTTTGTTTAGAGAGGTCACTTTTTTCATGGATTGTAAAACTTAAAGTAAAAGTTGTGCATATTAGCAAGAGAGAGTAAAAACCAGTCAGCTATAGACTCTGCTAGCAATTGGGAATTCTGGTATAGCATTGCTTAGTTGTTGGAGCAGTAAAGCCACTAATCTGTAGTATATGATATTTTAAAATGCATCCATCTCGTAATAACCAGCAAGCTGGAACTGTTCAGGCTATCAAGAACAGATGATTAACAAGGAAATTTACCCCCCCCATCGTTGATTTCTCAAGATTGGCCTAAGTAAGGATTTCACAAGCTAAGGAAGAGGGAGGAAGGATTATTGACTGTCGTTTGCTCTGGAAGAACAGTCAAGAAAATTTAAGAAATAAACATGTCCCATAAGATTTTGTTTGCCCCTCTTCCTTATCTTGCGCCTGACTTTTTTCTTCAGCCTCTGCTTCCTAATAGCTAATTACCAATAGTTTTTTTACCTTTCACAATCAGGCCTTAGTTCAGGTAGGGCCCTTACCCCCAATGAATTATGTTACATCTGTAATGCTAGGGTTAGGAAACCCTAACAAGGACTGTTGCCAAGAACCCCCTAATTTGTCTGCGTATTTCTTATTTCATTCTTTTACCAATTCCACCTTCAAACTTCATAGAACTCCTTTCGAAAACACATCCAGTTTATTAATAAGTTCTTATTAATAAGCTTTCTTAGAGAGTTCCTTTTTGCTGAAGAATGAACTACAAATTCCTTAGCACAGTATATAAAATCCTAAATAAGTGGATGGATGGTGCATACCTCAAATCCCATGCAGTTGGACTCCAGTCCCATATATCCTCCAGGGGAGGAGCATAACAAGTTGCAGGTCATCCTGGAATGGGTGCTAGTTCAGCGATAGTGCACCCTTGGGTTCCATCCTCAGTACTGCAAACACATACATACGTACACACACACACTCAAAACAAAACCCCATAACGAATGTCTTGTTATTGCTTGCAGACCTCGTAACTTTACTCTCTCATGGTGGACTTAATGTCACAGTGTCCTTATGACTGTATGTAAACAGTTTTTTCTCAGACTATAATACATCTTTCTCTTATTTTCTATGAGTACATTGATTATTCCATTAAAAATCTACTTAGATACTTGCCTTCCTTGTGAAGTGCTTTTGTCTCTACTCTATTTATACCTTGACGCTGTATGAATATGTCATAAGGAATTAGTTATGTTTTACTGCCTAGAATAGGGATGGTGAACCTTTTAGAGCTTTTCAGTCATAATGGCCAGCCCATTGTGGCACACTTACCATAGATTGACCACCACTACTGGCCTAAACCGTATCTTTTTTTAAAGGAAAGATGTGTTTGTGTATCATCGTATTCTGCACTAGAACAGTTCCTGATGCAAAAAAGAAGTATGCAGATGTTTGGTTAGAGATATGTTTTTAAAAGGTAAAGAATAGCTCAGATAATTTGGAAGTTAGCTTACAGATGCAGTGATGCTGTAGTTTACATTCTATGCAGTGAGGCTTGCATATAGTAAGATTTTCATCTCACCCATCATACTTTCTATTGCTTCTCTTTTCACATGTCATTTTGTATTTTGTTGCTTATAATGGAATTTTAAATAGTATTGATATCTTTAGATTTCTTCTTGCACTGTCACATAGGTTATATTTTTGGATTAAAGTTTTTATTTACATTGACAGGAGTTTTTATTGAAAAAAGTTTATAATGATACATGTGTGAAGATCTCTACTTAAGCATTACAGGCTTTTAGGCTGGTTGTAGGTTTTAAGTATGTAGTAGAGGGAGAGAATAATGAATTCCTCTTTGGAAACGAACCTTGATTTTATAGTGAAAGCCATTGGTGAAGGAGTGAATACAATGTATACAGTGGTTGTCTTTAACATCTGTCGGTATTCTTTAATGCACTACTCCATAGCGAACAAATTGCACTCATTGTAATTGCACTCACTGTAATCACAGACAAATTAGGGTCAAAGTGAGACTAAATTTCTGGAGTCTGAACTACAAAAAACATTAATTTCCTTGCACTTAGATATAGATTGAGTTTAAATATCCTTCTTTAAGTCCTATCTGGTCTGTTGTGATTTTAAATATCTTCAGTTGTGTTAAAGTTCTGTTGTAGAGTTCAGATAACATTTAACTTTCTAAAGAATTAATTTTTTGTTATTTAAGGCTTGATTAAGGTTGTTAAGGTTGTTATGTGGCAAGGCCCTATATAGTGAACCTACTTAAATACCAAAATGTATTAATTTAATCTTCACTCCTTTCTGTATTACTAGAAATAACTCTTGAAAATTGTTTCACTTAAGATGTTAAGTTCTTTCTGATCTGGACATAGAGGATGGGTCTAGTATGGCATAAAAGTGGGACTATTTTAGCATCATAAAACTCTTATCCATGGTAATAAGTATTGAGTAGTTAGGCAGTTAGCTGCTTTTCGAAATACAAATTTAATTGTTTATTTTCAAATCAAAGACCATGTGGCAAAGGGCCACTTGTGGAGAGGAGAATCTAATTTGCATAGAATAATTTCCAGTGACATTATTTGCAAGTTATTATAGTTTAGATATCTGATGTTTTCTTCAGATTAGTTCTGTTTGTGCCAGAACGTTCTAAATTTTGTCTGATATAGCATCATTTTTTGAAAATCTTAACTATTGACAGAACAAAGAGTAAATAGATTTTCTCATCAGGCTTTAAAAAATATCCTTCAAGCATGTATCAGGGTATTCTTTGAAAGGGGAAAAATATATATATATTTAAGGTGCAGTTAAGTGCAAATTTGCTATAATGATGAGAAGATGGCAGAGAATATCTTCATGTAATTTTATACACAAGCTCTGTTAAAATGGTTTTATTAACTGTTATATTAGCTAATGAATTTATGATTTTGGGGGACAGTTTATTCAATATCATTTTGTTCAAATTACTGAGATTGAAAGGACCAATGAAACCTATCATTTCTCTTTTTTTTTAGTCTGAAAAAAAATTTTTTTTTTTTAAGTGTCTTAGGTGAAATGCTCAATTGATACTCTGTTCTGGTCTGTTATACCAAGAATTAAAAAATAATTTTGAAAAAGCCATTCCTTAGAAAGCACTTGCTTCTTTTAACTGGGGTGTTTCTCATTAGGAAATAAGGTAGCAAGATAAATTGCTGAAAAAGATGAATTTTGGAGATTTTTAAAAAATCTGTCTTTTGTGCCCTTGAAGCTATTTCTTTGTATTACAGTAAGAATAGGTAAGTTCCAGTGTTAAAAAAAATTCTGCAAAGCATTTACTTTGCTAATAAGCTAATTTCTGTTCACTAAAGACATAGAATATATTTATGTGAAACATCTGTTGCTTTATGTAATACTGTCCAACCTTATTAGTACTGTGTATTAATTTAGTAGTGTGGAGTAGGGTGGGGGTGGGATTTGGTGGGTGGTAATAAGGACATTAGATAGGAGTGTCTTAGAAATTCTACTTGTTTCTTAGCCCACCATTTCTGATGTCTTCTGTATGTTAGTTATATTAGTTTAGATTAGTGCGGGGGATGTTAGGAGTGGTCTGGTTTCTTTCCTTCTTTTTCCTAGCCAAGGAAGTATCGCCTGGGGATGCTGGAAGAGAGGCTAGTTCCGGTGGGATCAAAGGCACGAAAAGCAAAGAACCCTATTGGCTGCCTTGCTGACAGGTGTAAATCAGGAGTACCCATCAATATGGTTTGGTGGAACAGAGTCACAGAAAACAATTTACAGGTAAAAATAATTTTTATTAGACTTTTTTTGAAAGTGATTATCTTTGGCTACTTTCTGTGTCTGTGGGTTGGCGGATGTTAAAAAGTATTGGATGGCTTAGCTGTTACATGTAGGTGATTTTAAAAATTTTTAAAGAGGTTAGTGGTCCATTAACTAAATGATTCTTTTTTAGTGAGTTTTTGAGCATATCCTGAATATGATTAATTTTCTTATTTTTATTAAATTTATTTTTTCCCAATTTTGTTAACATTTGCATTCATTTATTTTTAATATAAAAGTCCTAACATTTACCACAGGAAGTTCCATTTATTTAGAGTCTGGACAAAAGGAAGCTGCTCCAGGGGCCGGGGAGTTAGCTCAGTGGTTTCGGCGCCTGTCTTGCAAGCGCAAGGGCGGAGGTTCAATTCCCCCTAACCACATTCCATACTGGGTGTGGAGACTAACCCCAGCAGCAACCAGTACCACATACCACAGTGCCGGGCGTGGTGGCTCACGCCTGTAATCCCAGCACTCGGGAGGCAGAGGCAGGAGGATCGCTGTGATGTGAGTTTGAGGCTGAGCTCAGGGCCAGCCTGAACCACAAAGCGAGACTCTGTCTCAAAAAACCTAAAAAAAAAAGGAAGCTGCTCCATATTTTGGGGGGTGAATTTTTACTAGGAAGTAAAAGTTGTGTGTATACATACCTGTATAAGAACTAACATAAGTAGTATGTTGTTAAAGAGTTGTTAGACACATTTCAGTCTTTCACTCAGTCTTCACTTATCCATACTGAATAACAAAAAGGAATTTTGTAAAAGAATAGCTTCTATATGAACCTTTTGATGTAGCTATAAAATAATTCATATTCCATTTTAATTTGAATTATTTCAGTTTTTAAAAATGATAGTTATGCAGTATGGCCATTTCTGATAATCAGAATTTCATTTTACTAGCAGTAGCACATTTGAGTCAATATTTAAAATATATTCCTAGTTAAAAAAAAAATATATATATATATATATATTCCTAGTTAAAACCTAGAATCCCAAATATATGTATCACACACGACAAAGGTATAACAAAATCAATAACTTGGTTGTATCTCTAACTTTATATTCTAAAGAAGTTCCACATTTTTTTTGATTTGTTAACATTAATATAGTGGTAATATTTGTGTTGCCATAGGCATAGGAATAAGAAAATTATTCCAAAACTAGTGCAAAATGTGGTGTTTGTCCCACCCAAAATTTTGGAAATGTTTCATATATACATATATATATGTATATAAATTTCATTGGAAAATTTTGGATATTTTAATTATGAATACTGATACAATTTTAACTGAATTTTTCTTGGCTTTGACAAGAGAGATTTGATATGGATTAATGTAATTATTTTGTTTTAAAAAGTCTAAAAATAAATGAGGCTTAAACTATATAGGGATTAGATATAAGTGAAACTGGAACTACTTGTAGGTTATAGGGTAGAATACTGATCATTGCAGAGGTGGACCTCTCTACAGCTGGCCTTCACCATTCTAGTGGCAGTTCTGAGAAGATTCTTTTTCGTATAGCTTGGAAGATCATTAAGTTAGTATAGGACTTAACTTGAGTTATGTTTTACTTTTAATTAAAACAGCTAGTAATGAGTTTTTGTTAAATTGGTGTCATCTGAACCCAGTACAGTACGTACTTGAAATATTACCACTGTTAATTTATGCTTCAAATAGTTCTTTTCCTATAAAGACATAAAGAATGTTAAATTCTGAATTTAGATGTTTACAAATCAAAAATGTCATTCATTATGAGTCACATGTTGAAGTGTTACACCTATCTAGTCTCTTTTACTATCATTGTGGATTCCCTAAACTGGGGACCTGGGAGGAATTTATTCAAGCAGAGTATGTCAGTGTACTATATTTTTCTATTGGAGTTTTTATCTTTCTGTTGTAGAAAAATAATTTTTATAAAGCAGTCCTATTCTGATTTTCCTGACCTTGTTTGAATGTTACCCTTCAATATTATTTTGCATTTTATAAATATTATATTTTATGATTACCTTTTAATATTGTTTTATATTGATAAATATTTATATTTTATTTTAATGATAGTAGCCATTTCTTAAATGGTTACCTTGCACTGGACACTTGGCTAAGCTCTGTATATGTATTCTTTTGATCTTCATAACAGCTTTTGGCATAAATGTTACTGAACAATGAAGAAATTTCCTCAGAGAAGCTAAGTAACATTAAGGTTAAACAGCCAGTGGAGGAACAGAAATTTGAACCTATGTTTGACAGACTCAAAAATTCCTTAATTTCTATATGGCACAGCTCTAGTTGTATTAGAACTATAATAGGTTTAATTATCTACTCTGTTAGTTGAACCTTGGTAGTGCAGCTTATTTTGAGAATAAGAATGTTAATGTAGCTTTCTACTCAACTCAATGATACAATATAATCATTCATTGCCAGTAACATAGACATGACTTCTGATTATCTTTTTCTCAGTAATCTTTAACTTTCTTTCTGGAATTTTAAATCTTTCTTTACAGTCATTTCTTAATCTTGACCTAATACCTTGGCATATCCCAGTTTTTGGAAACAAAATCCAGCCCTGTACAGTGACCTTTGAGTTATGATTAGCCTGACAAAATGAACAACTTGGGTTGTGACTGGAATTTTAGTTTGAACTTAAAAAGTCTTGAGTTAAGACCCTAATGCCAGCTCCTTGTGCTTCCAGATGGTCTCAAATACAGTTAACCCTATGATCTATGTCTGAAAAACAATGCTTTTTGAATTGTATAAGATTTATGCCTATTGTAAACATTGCTTATTTTTTTTGAACTTTGTTTAAAAAGTTGTGTTGAAAGTGCTATTGAATATTACAATCTATACAGTACACTAGATGGCTTCTTTTGTCCATTTCATTTTCTATGTTACCAATGTGTATTGTCTCCTTCTCCCTCTAAGGTGTACTTAAATCTTTGGTTTCTTTGCATAATATCTTTGGTTGCAAGTCATAAGCCTGAGGCAAATAATATTCCAGTAATTAAAAAAAAAAAAAAAAAGGAATTCTGGAATGAACATTACAACATCCTTTCCTGTGTGGGGCTAATTGAGAAGTCCTGAACCGGTATCTTTTTAAGGACACTGAGATCTGCTTGTGTACAGGAGAAAGACTTTGAAGGTATAGAGGAGCTTGAGCCTTCATTTGAACAACTTGAGTTACAACCAGCCTTCAAGAATGAATTGAGTTTGTAAGTCAAGAGTCCACTGTAATCTATAAACAGTTTAAGAATAAAATCTGTGTGAGGTTTTGAATTCAATGATACAATATAATCATTCATAATGTGTTTATATTTCTCTAAAGAAGCCCATTTTTTAAATCTTTTATTACTTATAATCTTTTTATTTACTTTTGATCAAGAGCCTCCTGATATGAGTTTGCCTTGGTGACATTTATAAAATAGTAATACATAATATGTATGTTTGGAACTGCTAGAAAATGAACGAAACATATACTCAGTAGTCTTTGAAAGCCTTGTGAGGGTATTTTATTATTCTTCATGTAGCTATGTGAAATGCTGATAAAACATGTCATTCCTGTTACGATGGACATAAAGTTGCCAAATAGGGACCCTTGGAGTATCTTCTGTTCTTTTTGTTGTTGTTGTTTTTGTTTTTTAGGTTTTTTTGAGACAGGGTCTTGCTTTGTAGTTCAGGCTGGCCCTCAGCTCAGCCTCCAACTCACATCACAGCAATCCTCCTGCCTCTGCCTCCTGAGGGCTGGGATTACAGGCGTGAGCCACCACGCCCGGCACTGTGGTATGTGGTACTAATTGCTGCAGGGCGTGAGTCTCCACACCCAGTATTGTATGTGGTTGCTGGGGAATCGAACCTCAGCCCTTGCGCTTTGCAAGACAGGCTCCAGAACCACTGAGCTAACTCCCCGGCTCAATCTTCTGTTCTTTTGCTTATTTCTTTCTCATGCATTTATTTTTTAAATGTCTGCAATTTAGTGTCATAAAATTTTGCTGAACCTGTCGTCAGATTTCCAAGGGTCTTAAACTGTCAAAAATAACAGTTTTGCTCATTACGTTTTTACTTTTGAAACTTTCCTTTTTGTGCTCTTTCCTCTTTCATATCTGGCTTCTTGTGCTGTCTTTGATTTTTCTTGTATGTCAGGCCCTGGAATTTTACTTTTCAGAGTTGTCTTCCGAGTTTAAGATCCCGATTTTTCATGTTTTCTATTGTCTGTGGATGTAGTTCTGTATCCCACTATCACAGCAAATTTGTCTAAAATTTGGTTTTCTGTCCTCCAAATCTATATCTTCTTTGATATTCTTACTACACTTAATGACATTGTCATTGTCCTAGTGGCTCACTGACTTCTTCCCTAGTATCTCCTAATTTCTGGCACTTCCTATAATAAGTATACTACTGAATTTTGTCTGCTCACTAATTGATAGTTAAGAAGTTGAACAGCATACATTTGCTTATGTATTAAGTCTGTGTAACAGTCATGCATACTTCCTCCGTTTGATGAGTATGGACATTGTACTTTGGAAAAGCCTCATGCTAGTAATTGGTAGAGTTAGGATTCTAGCTAAGAACTATTTAATTTTAACTGTTGAGGTTTTCTTACCACATTATTTGCTTTTAATCTGTGGTCTTAAAAAGTCTGTAGCTTCCTCTTTTTTCTTTTCTTCTCTTTAAAATCAGTGTTGACATATTTTATGTCTTACACATAAATATCTTTGAATATTTGGTTAAATCCTTTCAGGCTCTCTCCTGTTCTATCCTTCTGAGGTTACACTGTGCCTCCCTATCTGTCAGCATACTATACATTCTAATCATTCATGGTTTTTTTCTGTTGCATTTAATATGAAATACATTGTGGGTCCTCTGTGCCTTTATCTTCATTGTTAACTGAGCCTGGAAAAAATACTCCCTCGTTTAAGGAGATTGCCAAATGCTGTATTGCCTGTGACTATTTGTTCAGACATCTGGAGGAAATATACATGCATATATACTATTTTCATGGTACTTGATATTTAATAGTTAATCTCATTTTGATTTGTGTTAATTCTTTTACTTGTCTTTTTTCCATTGGATTTGTGAATATTTGAGAATAGGCTCATGTTTAATATTTCTGTATTGTTAAAATATTTTACTTTTTATGGCACTTTATTTTTCCTTTATTGCTTAATATGTATAATTTTGTGGGTTTTTTATTTTCAGCTTAAGTTCAATTTTTAATAGTTGTATTTTTATTAGTGTGTTTGCCATACACAGTTTTCATACTTCTTATATTTAAAAATGGAGCATAAGTTTTATGAGGTTCATAGCCATTATATGTTACCACTGAATATTAGTTTTAGGATTAAAAATGATTTAGAACATAACTGGTTCTTTCTTTCTTATAGTATTGAAACTTAAAGCTATGGGCATTTAATATCCCCATCCCTTTTTACTTTTTATTTGGAGATAGGCACTCTCACTAAATTACCTCGGTAGGATTTGAACCAGCTTTGATCCTAGGATTAAAATTGTGTATCACTGCAACCTGCTTAAGATGGGTGTTTCTTATGCAGTGTTAGAGATCTTTCCTGTCATTTATTTATTTATTTATTTATTTATTTTTGAGACAGGGTCTTGCTTTTGTGGTTCAGGCTGGCCCTGAGCTCAGCCTCAAACTCACATCACAGCAATCCTCCTGCCTCTGCTTCCTGAGTGCTGGGATTACAAGCGTGAGCCACCATGCCCGGCACTGTGGTATGTGGATACTGGTTGCTGCTGGGGTGATTCTCCACGCCCAGTATTGTTAATGTGGTTGCCGGGGATTGAATCCCGGCCCTTGCGCTTGCAAGACAGGCGCTGGAACCACTGAGCTAACTCCCTGACCCCTTCCCTGTCTTTTAAACTCAAAGTTTTAACATTGTCTTACATTACATCTTAGGTTTTACATTTTTCAGTCATTTGAACCTAGAAATAGTCTTAATTACTTCCAAACATTGTTGAATGATAGTTTCTCTCCTTTATATTTTTCTCAACTCATAGCCTAAACACCAAAGAGTAGATCACCTGAGATGCCACATCAATAATACTTTATTTTTCAACAAAGTGCCAATTCACTTTGATTTTTCCCTTTAATCTCTGTGTGGAATGATTACCCATCCCTCTGACTGACAATCTAAATGTGAATTCAAGATCTTTCATATTTTCTGTGGTTATACAATTCAAATGTCTTTAATGTTGAAATAGTTTATTGCTTTCTCTAGAATTGTGATGATTCCAATTTTGAAGCACTTAATAGATACTAAATAAATATTCATTCTTCTAGTTGTACCTTGCTTCCTGAAGTTGAACTTTGTGTTTATTTAGGTATAGTATGTAGTTACATTCATACATGTGTGATGGCACCATGGTATGTTTAGGATAGGGGGAATAACATTTAATCTGCCTTGGGGACTTACATTTTAATATGACTTGAATATTTTTAAAACTTAGTTTTAAATTCCAGTATTTTTTAAAGGAGTAAGAATGTTTCTTCATGTGGGAATTAGGTACCAATTTGAATGAAAGGATTGTAGAAATCCATGGTTTTATAAATTTCCCATGGTATTGCAGGTTAAGATTTACCTAAAAATGAATGTTAATTGATATATTAAATACAAGTAAATATATTAAATAAAATAATGTTCACTTTGTCTCATGGTTTTTAAAATATATACATTGTAAATAATAGTATTCTTTGTCCTTTACCTAGCAAAGTGGCATAAAGGAGTAAGAACTGTTGCTGTCAGATGTGTTAGAGAATCTCTCTGGCTTCATTATCTACTTGACAATATCTCTTTTTTATGGTACTTTTGTCCTTCTTGCAGTCTGGGACTAAATACTATTTCTTATAAAAGATAAGGCTCAAATTAAACTCTCATGGCCCATAAATTGTCCTGTGAATCCTGGTTGCTTATAATTGGTGCTTTCAAGATCTCAGGAAGGTTTTGGAAACTTTCTGGATATACTTGAGTTTTCTTACCCATTGGGTTTAGCTGTTTAGGTGATTTTTTTGTCTTCAGACCCTAGAAAATGGGAACTTTTAGGCCTTTGATGGGATAGACTAGCCTTTTTTTTTTGAGACTGGGTCTCACTGTGGTTTAGGCTGGCCCTGAGCTCAGCCTCAAACTCACAGCGCAGCAATCCTCCTGCCTCTGTCTTCCGAGTGCTGGGACTACAGGCGTGAGCCACCACGCCCGGTACTGTGGTATGTGGTACTGGTTGCTGCTGGGGTGAGTCTCCACGCCCAGTGTTGTTAATGTGGTTGCCGGGGATCGAACCTCGGCCTTTGCGCTTGCAAGACAGGCGCCGGAACCACTGAGCTAAATCCCCAGCCCTGGGATAGGTTAGCTTTTATAAATGTAAGTTTTCAATCTGTCCTGCTTAGATTTTGGTTTCTTGGTACTGGAGTTAGGGAACTTCGTGCAGCTGCAGTGGTCTACTGTAAATATATTCCCCATTCTACTGTAGACTCTTTCCTCTCTTGTCCCTTTCCCTTTCGCTGTAGCTGCTATTGTAAACCTTTAACATTCTTTTCAAATCTCTCTCATCCTCCCTTGCATTTCTGAGTAATGACCATGTGTTCTTCAGAGGGGGCTATGAAAAAGTCATTGAGAGTGAATGGTTTCATGTGCCTGCTCCATATCGACAATTGTTCATATCCTTTCTATTTATTCTTGTCTTCTTCTTTTTTTTTTTTTTAGGTTTTTTGAGACAGGGTCTCGCTTTGTGGTTCAGGCTGGCCCTGAGCTCAGCCTCGAACTCACATCACAATCCTCCTGCCTGTGCCTCCCGAGGGCTGGGATTACAGGTGTGAGCCACCACGCCCAGCACTGTGGTATGTGGTACTGGTTGCTGCTGGGTGTGGGTCTCCACACCCAGTATTGTTATGTGGTTACCGGGGAATCGAACCCGGGTCCTTGCGCTTGCGAGACAGGCGCTGGAACCACTGAGCTAACTCCCCGGCCCCTCTTGTCTTCTTTATTATATAAACTGAAACCTATTTTTTGTCCTTTTGGAAATCTATTTTTTAATTTTTCAATTTTTCTTTAGTCTCTTTATTGGTTTTTCCTGCTAGTTTATAAACATGCTGTGATTAAATCTGTCTTGTTAGTTGGTGAACTGCAGAACAGATTTCTTCTACAAGAAAATGTTCACTAGTTAGTACCTTTAGGCAACTGGGAAGTACTTAGGGAATTGGTTTCTACTTGTGGCTCTCATTTCACTTTCATTCATTCCTTAGTCTCAATATTTTCCCTTTCTGTTTCATGGCTGTATTTTTTATTCCAGTTATTGGTATCATCTGGTGGTATTCTTGAGTTCTGCAGTCAGCATTATCCCTCCCTCTCTTCTTCCTCCTTCCTTCTTGTTTTTCTTCTTCCTGTTCTTCTTATTCTTGTTCCTGATCTTCTCCTCTTTCTACTCTTCTCCCTTCTCCTGTCTCACTGTTTTTACTTTTTTTAGACAGGGTCTTTTTGTGTAACTCAGGCTGGTTTTCAACTCTCTACATAGCCCAACTGGATCAACCCCATGGCCATTCCCCTGCCTTACCCTCTCGAGTCCCGGGATTTCAAGTGTGAGTCTTCATGTCCAGCCCGTTTTCCTGTTGAAACTTTTTCTCTTGGCTTTTAGATTGTTCATATTTTTTTTTCCCTCAAACCTTTTGTTGTACAAGAGATTTGTTGTTTTTCTAAAACCTCTTGGCCTCTTCTTGTCTCTCCTTTCCCTTCTAGTCTTCTGCAGTTGCAGTAAATATTTTATTTACAGCTCATTTTGAACTTGTTTGTATAAGGCTTCAGATTCAACATGTTGAAAATAAACAACCACATATTTTACTAAAAACCCGTCTTTCATTTACACGCACCTGTTCACACTCATACAAGCAATATCTCCAGTGTCTAGTTTGATAGCCATCGGTGTCTGTGAGCTTTTCATGCCTTTTTTCAACTGCCACTTCCTTTATAAACTAAGAACTGCTGAACGTGAAATTGTCTTCATGTTTACTGAATTGTATTTTAGTTTTACCTGTGTTTCTTTCTTCAACTGTTACCATTATTGTTTCTTATCTAGTTTCCTGTTTTTGATCTTCTCTCTCAAACCACTACCTTCTTATCTGTCTTCTAGTCTTGTGTTAGTAGGAAAAAAAAAGTCCATATTTCTCAGGAAAGCATCAAAGATGCTTCTGTACTTTCTCTTGTGTACTACTGCAGACTTAACTATGGTACTTGGGCTGCCTTGTGAGTTCCATGAGAATACCACGCTATTTGAACTTTAGGTTCTGAACATTCTTTTTGGACATTAATTGCTTATTGTACTATTTTCTCTGTCTGCATTTAGTACACTTGCCATTTTAAGATTTAATTGAAGTGTACGGTTTTATGACCTAATTAGACTTCAGTTGCTCACCTTTTCCTACCATTGACCACACAGTTTTAATTAATTTTTTATAGTACTCACTATATATCCTAATAGTATGCAGCACATGGTAATATAGTACTGTTTTTTTTTTTTTTTTTTACATGGATGTACATGGATGTTCTGAGCTCTTGGAAGGATAGAAGTGAATGTAGGATGTGCTCCACACTCCTGAAGTGCCATCCAATGAATTTGTAGAACACAGACCCGTGGTTTATGTCTTTTCTAGTGCCTACCCCACATAGTGACTTTTAGGTATTAAATAATCAAATGAATGAGTCTCAACTAGTAATTATTAGTTAGTTGTATATTTGGTCTATTAGTCCTGAAATGTAATGCCTCATACAGCTTGTTATCCTTGGTGCAGTTTTATGACACAATATTTATGGGAAAATATAAAAATCTTAGTATAAATTAACTTATGATTAAATATGAAAGGATTCTTGGTTAAGAAAAATGTTTCTAAATAAATCTCTGCCTATTATGGGATGAAACAAATAGATTTTGTCATATAGACCGGGGTAGATTTGCACAAATTATAGGAAATACTTGTAGTTATATTCAGTAATTCTTGCTACTGTCCAGTTCTGTGATAGTTTCACTTTCCTGGACTACTCATTAACTAATCTAAATCGATACTTTGCTTCTTTTGAGGAGAGTAAAACTGTATTGGGAATGAACTAGGTGATATATCCTGTGACTTAATGATTACTGTTACTAGAACATTTTTTTT
>PVIR01022344.1:0-28285 GCA_004026965.1 Petromus typicus
AAAAAAAAAAAAAAAAAAAAAAAGTGCTGGGGGCGGGGCAAAGTAGGCAGATATTCCCAACTAGACTATAGTCACATAGTCCATGTCAGCAAGGTGGCTACATACTGTAAAACTAATTAATGTCTGATGAGTGAAAAAAGGGCAAACAGAAGTTAATATGAGCAAATGGGGACATAGGAGAATAGAAATGAAGTACATGATTCTCATTTTCTTACCCCTCTGAAGCATGTATTGTCCGTTTAAAATCGTTACAATGAGCCTTGAGTTAGAAATCATTTTTACCACAAGTAACCTGGTGAGATTGTTTAAAAAGGCAGATTTCACCCTGGAGACTGAGGCAGAAGGACCACAAGTTGCAGCCCAGTCTGGGAAATTCAGACACTAAATGAGACTCTGTTTCAAAAATAAAAAAGTGAGAAAGGGGTGGGGGTTAGCTGAGTGAGAAGGTCCTAGAGACAAAAATCAGATTCCTCGTGGTATAAAATGGGATCTAATATTGCAATTTAAGTATAAATTTGAGAAACACTCTTCCGTGAAAATAAAATTCAATTCTTTTGTCTACAGGCTGACAATGAAATTGAATAAGTTAATTTAATTCCAAGTGAGCTGGATTTTTCAATTTGGGATGCACACAAATAGGGATCAGTGTCATGCTGTGAACAGCTGACACAGGTACATGATGTCACTCTAAAAGAAGCACCAAACCCCTTGAAGATGTCTTTGGAGCAAAACTGCTCATTCTCATCCCCTGTGTCTTGCGCACTGACTTCACTGAAAAGTTTGGGCCTGTACTTGTTCTTATCTCAGTCTGGGATTATAATTCCTCTTTTCCCTTTATTGAGTTTATTGGTCATTTCAGGTATACATTATGGTCACATCCCCCACTGAAAATGTATACTTTTACATGCATCATCTTGATTGTCATTTTTTCTCATTCCCTTGCCCTCCCCACACTCCCCATAAGTTTGGTTTCTGTTTTTTTTTTTTTTTCTCTCTCTCTTTTACAAATATATATTTTGGGTCTGCTGTGTACAAGAAACTGGATGACATGTACTTTCTGGCAAAATCTAAGCCCCTGAAATGTACCTTCTCTTATGTTGTTGTTGTTGTTTGCCACTAATTTTTTCCTTGATTTTCCCTGCACCCCCACTCCTCCTTTCCCTTTGAACATTTTCTTCCTATTTCACAATACCTGTCCTACATTCTGCACCTCATTTACAACTTGAGTTTCTTATACTAGAGAAAAGATATGGTATTTACACATCAGTATTTTATTTATTTCTCTTACGAGTCTGGCCTCAGAGTACATCCATTTAAGTTTAAATGTCTCTTGGGCTGGGGATTTACTCAGTGGTTCCAGCACCCGCCTTGCAAATGCAAGGTCCCAGGTTCATGCCCAGTAACCACATACAACAATGCTGGGTGTGGAGACTCACACCCATCAGCAATCAGTACCACATACCACAATGTTGGGTGTGGCAGCTCACACTTGTAAGCCCACCATTTGGGAGGAAGAGGCAGGAGGATTGCTGAGTTCAAGGCTGAGTTCAGCACCAGCCTGAACTACAAAGTGAGACCTTGTCTAAAAAAGAAAAAAAAAAAAACTAAAAGAAAAAAGTATAAATGTCCAATTTATCATTCTTTATGGCTGAGTAATATTCCATTTTATTAAAAAAAAATCCCACGGGCCGGGGAGTTAGCTCAGTGGTTCTGGCACCTGTCTTGCAAGCCCAAGGATTCGGGTTCGATTCTCGGTAACCACATACCATACTGGGTGTGGAGACCCACCCCAGCAGCAATCAGTACCACATACCACAGTGCCGGGTGTGGTGGCTCATGCCTGGAATCCCAGCACTCAGGAGGCAGAGGCAGGAGGATTGCTGTGATGTGAGTTTGAGGCTGAGCTCAGGGCCAGCCTGAACTACAAAGAGAGACCCTGTCAAAAAAAACCCCCAAAAAACCCCCAAACACCCACATTTTTATCCAGTCTCCAGTTGATGGGAATTTGGGCTGTTTCCAAGATTTAGTTATTACAAACTGTGTTGCTATCAACCTGGGTTCATATATGTCTCTGTAGTATGATGCTTTAAATTCTTTTGTATATATACCTACCAGGGAAATAGCAGAGTCAAATGAGATTTCTTCTCCACGTTTTTTGAGGAATCTCCACACTAATTACCATAGTGGTTGTACCATTTTACATGGTATAAGAGTGGAGAAGAGTTCCTTTCTCCCCATAGCCCTGCCAGCATTTGTTGTTCATTGACTTCTTGATAGTAGCCGTCCTTCCTGGAGTGTGATGAAACCTCAGGGTTGTTCTCATCTGCATCTAAAAAATGATCATGGATGTTTAATATTTTTTCATTTTTTTTTTTTTTTGTGTGTGTGTGGCTTTTACCTCTTCATCTGAAAAATATCCATTCAATTTATATACTCATTTTTGAATAAGTCTTTAAATTTGGGAGGGCTGATTTTTTTTAAGTTCTTTATATATTCTAGGTAGGGGTCCTTTGTCTGTGGAAAAGTTGGTAAAATTTTTTTCCCACATTGTAGGTTGTCTTTTTTTTTTTCTGTTGGTGGTTTCTCTTGCTGTGTAGAAGCTTTTTAATAAGATGAAATCCTAGCTGGTGGTTCTGCCAGTTCCTGTGATATTAAGGTTTTGTTCAGAAAGTTTTTCCCCATGCTAGTGTCTCCAAGAGTTCTACCTAATCTACCTCCAGCAGGAAGGTAGATTACTGTTTCTGTTTTAATATTTAGGTCTTTAATCCACTTTGATTTTAGTTTAGTGCATGGTGAAAGCGATAAATATAGTTTTTAATCTTTACAAGGTTTAAGCTCATTTTTTCAGCACCATTTATTAAAAAGGCTATCTTTCATCCATTGAGGGTTGGGATAATAATTCTTATTACACTGAGTCCAAAGCTCTTTACAGGTAGTTTAAACACCCATTTGCTTAGACCAAAGTGGCTGAGGGAAATTATGAACCACATTTACTTGTTTCCTAGGTCTGCCAATTATGAACTATTTGATTTTCATGGGCTATCAAATTTTTCTCATTCAGTTGTTCATCTGTAAAATGGAGCATTATTTTATTTATAACAGTTGTGAGGACTAATTACATGAAGTAATTTATTTAAAATGCTAGATACAGCCATTATTTATTAAATATATGTTAATTTAACACATTGTTTATGAGATTTTAAAAAAGTGATTTTACAATTTTCCAAAAAAATGAATGAATATGTTTCTTTTTGTAAGACCGAAAACAGTTGAGCAACTTAATTTTTAATTTTTTTAAATTTTGAGATTGAGTCTCACTTTGCAGACTCATCCTTGAACTCATCAATTCTCCTACTTCTGCCTCCTAAGTGCTTGGATTACAGGTGTGAGCCAACAAGCCCAGCATTGGAGTTTGTGGTGCTGATTGCTGTTAGGCATGAGTCACCACACCCTGTATTGTCTTATGTGGTTACTGGGATAGAACCCTGGACTTTGTGCTTGTAAGGCAGGCACCAGAAACGCTGAGCTAAATCCCTGGCCTGGTATTTACTTATTATATTGGTATTTATTATTAATAAATATACCATTGTTGAAATTGTTAGTTACCAAGAATCTAACAAATAACCAAGAACGGAGTCTACTCTTCAGAGTAGAGGCAGTCTTAATTTTGAATACTGTATTTCTTGTTTTTAAATGATGAAAATTCTCTACGCAATCCAGGGATTTAATCTATAGGTCATGTTTTCCACATTCTTTAATTAAAGTCAAGCCAGTTCCAGACTATTGTGTTATATTCCATGTCACTGTTTACAGTTAAAGCTGTATGTACAATGAGTTGAGTTATACTTTTATACTAAAAATCCAGAATATGAGTGCTTTCAGCTTACACATTCGATTAATATAAAATTCATCTGCAGACTTAAATAATTTAAATCAGTCACACTTGACCTTAATATCTAGGAAATGAGTTGTCTTTATTTTTTCCTTTGGATTATAGTTCCTTAAAGCTGATTTAGACTAACAAATTTCCAGCCACTAAAATACACATTGCATTAGACACTGGCACCTGTCTCTCAGCAAAATTTGAAGTGAGTTTGTTGAAACTGAGGCATTTTCATACAGTATTTCCTGGCTCAGTACCAGCAGGACCTCTAACAAAGGAAGGCATCTGAGTGAGCAGTTCTCAGCCTTGGTTGTACATTGGAATCATCCTGGAAACTTTAAAAGAGATGTCCACGACAGCCCCAGAAATTTGGTGTCCTTGGTCTGGGGCATTTGGAATTTAAAAGACTTCCCAGCCAAGATGGAGAACATTTATTTAAGCAATGTTTGAAGCCCAAGGAGACAGGAAGGGGTCTCCATCCTTCCTTAGGTGAGTGAAAGACTTGCGTAACAGCACCTCAGTTGTGCCCCTTTTAATCTTCAGACTCAGGAGTGTTCCCTTGGAAGGCAGAGGGACCTCACAGAAGTGAGGACGTTAAAGATCTCAAAAGGAGAGTTTATCTTGGACTAACCAGGTGATCTGATGGAATCACAGGATTCCTTAAGAAAGGGATGGGGGTGAAATCAAAGTGAGGTGGAAAGTGAGATAGGACAGAAGCTGATGAACAGAGAAAACACAATTGAAGATGCTCTGCTGTTTGCTGGCTTGGAAGACCGAGACAAGGGCCAGGAGCCAAAGGTCACATGTGACCTCTGCAAGCTGGAAAACTCAGAGGAAACTGATCTCTCCTGCAGCTTCCAACATGAATGCTGAACAGCAGCATAACAAATGTGTTTTGTTTTAAATGACAGTCTGTGGCGATCTGTTACAACAGCAGTGGAAAAATAAAATAAGGGAAGATAAATTCTGTCCAAGATCAATTTGAAATTATCTGATGGGGAGTTTTATATCTGCAAAACACACAAATACCAGACAAGATGAGAACCAGCAAGAGGAAGTGGCGGTGTCTACATTCTTATTAAATTTTTTTTTTTTAAGTTTTTTTTGAGACAGGGTCTCACTTTGTGGTTCAGGCTGGTCCCGAGCTCAGCCTCAAACTCACATCACAATCCTCCTGCCTCTGCCTCCCGAGTGCTGGGATTACAGGCGTGAGCCACCACGCCCGGCACTGTGGTATGTGGTGCCAGTTGGTGCTGGGCATGAGTCTGCACGCCCAGTATGGTATGTGGTTACCGGGGGAATCGAACCCGCCCTTTCGCTTACAAGACAGGCACCGGAACCACTGAGCTAAATCCCCTGCCCATTCTTGTTAAAATTTAAGTGCATTCCTTAAACTTTGTTTTTCGGATCTGCTGGAGATTAAACCCAGGGGCCTTGTGCATGCTAAGCACATGCTATACCACTAAGGGATACACTAACTTCTTTTTTATGTCATCTCTAGTAACATACGCACGCACTTGTGCATGCGCGTGCGTGCGCGCGCGCGCGCACACACACACACACACACACACACACACACACACACACACACGCCAAAAATCAAACAAAAGAATAAAAATCTCTGACCACAGTAAATAAATGAAGATCTGACCAAATACTTCTGAAAAGCTGCCACCGCAGGGAGATTGATTCATCTTCACATTTTCATGTCCTGGGCTGGCTATGGTAAATTCAAAGCTTTACTTGGTGGATTTTAAAGACTGTGAACATTTGCTCTAAGAAGCTACTCTTTTGAAAATGAATATTTTGTACATACAGTCTATGGTACTTTCTATTAATTTGTGATGAAGAGAAAGGGGGTCATATGTGAGAAGAACTGGTGATATTTTGATCTGCAGGGTCTTGCCTGGGCTGTTCCTTCACCACTTCTGATAGTTCAGCCTGGATAAATTTGCAAAACTATATTAGAATTTCGGTTTTAACATTAGTAAACACAGCTTCTGCCTTAGAGTTTCAATGCGACTTCCTTTCGTTTAGTTTAAAACTATTAGCCATAAAATTAGTTTACATAAAGTGCCTAGGGAGGTGACCTATTTACAAGAATTCAATAAATCTTAGTTTTCTCCATTGTAGCTTGTAAGTAAAAGCATTAAGAGACAGAGGGGCTTAGAATGGAAACCGAATTATAACATTATAATTTGTGTATTCACTGGAAGCTCATTTAACTTCTTGGGCTTTGTTTAGTTCAAAAATAGGTATGAAAGGCAAGAGGACTGTAAGTCTGAATTCTGCCTTGGCAATTTAGTAAGGCCTTGCCTCTAAACAAAAAACAGAAAGGTTTGGAGAAGTACCTCCATGGTAGAATGTCCCTGGCTTTGATCTCTAGTACTGAAAATAAGTACAAGGTAACAGAAAAATATATCCCTCCATGATTTTTACAGCATGGATATATTTTTTAATATTCCAAATATTAACATCACTGAGAGAAAGAGTAGCCTGGGCTTGTCAGCTAGTTCCAGTGGTGACACAAGACCCTTTATGATTCAATCTCATGAGCATATTCCTACTAGAACAGTCACCTACAAACACTAGGAAAAGATATTCCAGGAGATTTCTTTAGGAAAATATACATATTTCTTAACCAAATATTGTGAACAGTATTTTATTTCATAACACTTAAACTCTGTTCAGTAAGGATAAAAGAGGCATTATTAAAATCTCCTAATATCTCTAAAGTATGTTTTCAGAATGAATTTCACATTTATCCAGAAAGATGAGTCAGATTTGGTACACAGTGACAGTCAGGGACAGCAGCAGACCATGGTGCCCCAGGATGTGGTCAGGATAAATCGATGGCCCAGATGTTCTATGGCATCTTTTCTCTCATCATGACCTTAAGGGTGTGATAAATAAATCATACAAAAACAAACAAATGTCAAAACTCTAGCAAAGTACATTAATTTATTTTCTTTAAATACATCAAAAGTCTTAACATCAAAATGTTTTATTTCCAATCTGATCTGGGCAAATTATTTGGATGGAAACATTCTCATACATGTCTTCTTCCCAAATGAGACACACTCCATCCCATCCTACAACTGAAAACAGAAACATCTCAAGGCCATACCAATCTGAACAGCACCAGTCAACAAAAAATATGTTTTCTGTGAAAACTTGTTTTCTGAAGCAATTTGGGGACTTAGACAGCTCAGTTGCTATTCCCAAGCTTCTACAAGTAGAATGCCTTTATCTCAGTGGAGAGGAATTTTAACCTGATAAACCGTTTTTTGTTTTGTTTTGTTTTGTTTTTTAATACTAAGTAGTATATTTTCTTCCTAGGTGAATTTTACTTCCAAAACACCGAGACCTAGTTACACCAGACTCTTAGGTGCTCCTGTCATTTGTGTACCAAGCAAAGTGGAGCAGATTATTTTCACCATTAATATTTGTGACTAATAAAAACAAATCCAAACTAGCTGCCTTGAAAGCAGAGGTGGGCATTTCACCCATAAATCTTTTCCCTCGCTCCTGATGAAGGTGATCAACTGAAGCAAAACTTCTGCAGGATCTATTAATAGAGGATGAGGATTAATGAAGGATTATGTCATAATGAGTCTGCCCGCAGAGTAGCTTCAGTTCTGGTCCTTTGCTGCCAAAATACAGTTCTCATTTCCAACAAACAAAGTCTATCTGAGAGAAAGCACAGAGCCCCTTTAGAACTGGAAAGTCCTGTGCATAATAATGAATGTCTAACTCTTCTTTTGCCAAAGAGCTTCAGCACTTTCAATGTCATAGGTCAATGCAGTGATTCAGAGGGGGCCTGATACTTATCTAAGCTTTTGCCACAAAATTAGAATGTGCTGTAGTCTTATTAAAGAAATGTTTGTTCCTCCATCAATGAGCTGAAAAGAAAGCAGCTCAATGTACTTTTGCAAATTACAGCAATAAACTGCTTGAATTAACTGCTTTATTACAAATATTTAATTATTCTGAGGGTTAAATATCCAACATTTTGGAAAGGCAAAAATTAGCAGTCCACTTGATAACCTACTTCATTTAAAATCTGTTACAGTGACAAACTTTTGTTTTTAATTTTAAACAGTTCCAACTTTTAGTTGTCTCGATCATGAATTCAATTGGTTCCTTTCTATTTGGAATTAAAAAGAAAAATACATACCGCCTTAATTTTGAAGTAAGTTGCTAAGAAAATCAAATCTGTAACTCACGAACAATACAAAGGCAGAACTTGTTTTCACTCCCTAGAAACATGAAGAGTTAGAGAAATGAAACAAGACTCAAAACAGCAAGTGAAGGTCAGTCACGTTGAAGGTAAGACTTGATTTCAAGATTTGGATAAATTAATATTATTGTTCTTAAAATGGCTGATATTTGAGTGTGGTTTAAACTCCCCTCCCCTTTAAATGAAAAAGGACCATGAATTAAAGTGGAGCGTTAGAAGGAAACTCCACGTACATTGAACAAAAAGCAAATGTTCTCAAAGGAAAGTTTTTATTTTAACAAAACAAAATTCAATTCCTCAATCCGAATCTGTTTTCCATTTATTAAGTGGTACCAAAGCAGCTGAAAATTATTCTTAAAAAGTGATCTTCTGTTTTGGTTATAATCTTTAAAAGCAAGAGAGTAGAGACCATTTTGCCATAGAGCAAAGAAAAATATTACAATAACAGAAAGTGGATCAATCAGGATACGCTTCAGCAGAGGGAGATATCAAAGCGTTATTACAGTCTCTTTCCACTCACTGTTTGGATTCGCTAATCTACATCCCTAAATTGACCATTCAGTGCCGGAAAATCTGCCATGTAGGTCTCGACTTTTCATAGCAGCTCTTAAATGTGTATTCGGAAACTACAAAGTGCTGAATATATTTTCAGCCTTTTTATACTTTGATTTACAACTAATGACCTTAAGCAATGTCATGCATGTAAAACAAAATTATGAGACCACCCTGGTTTAGAGCCCCAAAAGGTATAGAATCAAACTTCATTATCATTCAAATTTAATAGGGGAGAATAATAATTTTTTAAAAGGCCATAAGAATATAGATAAATCTATTTTGTAGTTTTACTTTGTACAAAAACCCTCCTTCACTTGTGTTTTGCTATGACTGGCTCAGGGTAAGTAGACAGTTATCTAAGTTTAAAGCCAAGAGTAATAATGCACTGCACACATTTGAAATCCTTGTGCCACATCAGCCATGCCTAGAGGACAAAACATTTATCAGTCACTCCTTAGAGCAACAGCAGGTTTGAAAATTTGGCTGCCCGGGCTGACATTTAGTAAAATCGTAGTTTTCGCTTGATTCAGTGCCCAGCGCAGGAGACCCTGCCATGGGTTGGCTCTGCTGGCAGCGTGCCTCTGGGTACCCAGAACTGTGGGCCACTCTCCGTCCCCCACTTGCCATGAAAGAAGTCCTTTTACTTCCCTGCTACGGTTGGCACACTGCCCTTTTCACAGACCCCACAAACCGTCATCTTGGATGTAACAAATTAGTACATTCTCAGAATAATAATAAGTGCGCGCATGAAAACACTATTGTTTTTATTTGGAAATGAAGTAACTCATTTTAGCTGAGTGACTTTTTCAGCGTAACATCCCAGGCCAAAAGAAAAAAAAAAATCTTTTCTGAAAAGAATGGTCAATTGCAGAAGAAATATGACACATAGTTGCTGTGAAAATTAAAGAAAGGCAAAAGAATAAAAAAATTGGTGTCATAGCTAAGGAAATGAGTTGAAAGAAAACACAAGGGTAAAGCAAGTGATATGTCCATTTCAAGCACAGTTAGAGGAAAAATGATGCATGCAATATAGGGTTGATTTCTGATATTAGGTTAAATCTCTTAACTGATTCTTGGCTTGTACTTCCAAAAATGATTTAACTAAGAGCTCTAAAAAAAAACCAGGTCTTTTAGAAAAATAATAGATGTAGACAATGATAAAATATTAGAGAATAACATGTTTTCATATGTTAAAGATCATGTCAAAATTTATTCTGTTTTCAAAAATTTATTTCCTTATTGTGTATGTGTGTGTGTATTTCCATCCCCAAGAATTATTTTACTATGATCATAAGAAAGGAAAGAAGTGAATGTCTACAAATTTGCATGTAAATCAAATCTACTTGGAAGTAGATCCATAAAATTTATAGGAAACACTTTTCCTCATTTCTCCAAAGGGTCCTCACCACCTTTGAATATGAAGAGCTCTGAAAAATATGGGTCTAAGAACAACTGTCATAAACTATAACAGCTTCAACTGACACTTAAATAGCAAATAGATTTTAAAGCAGACAGTAAGCTGAAACCAGACCTGCCAAGAAGTATGGAACAAAAAAGTAAAAAAATATATTTTCAATATTCTAGATATTGTCCAAGGTAGGTGTCAGTGCTCAAAATTATAATCTAGAAATCAAAACAGTCATTACTCTATTCTCCTCTCATTCCAGCTCTGATCTTTTAAATAAATCATGGTATTTTATGTAAAAATGTACCGCAAATTTACTAAACTTTCTGGTTCAAATGAGTTCAAGAATATCTCATTATAAATGGAGACAGTCCTGAAAAGGCAGCCAAGCATGACTAAAAAGATCACTCTTTTACACAAAAAAATAGCCTTCTTATTTTACCCTTTGTTGAAAAGACATTTGGCCAGCCACAGGGGAAATACATAATCTACTTTTATATTCAAATAATTTATTTCAAAACTCCACAGCTATACGAACCCTAAAACCATTCTGGATTGAATATACATATTACATGGGTTTATGTGATCTTAATCATTGACTTGTTTTCCTGTGTTAGGAATAATTTTGGCAATTCTTAAAGGAGAAACACATTCTACTACTTTAATAAAAATTTGCCATTAAATAAAATTCTATCTGAAATGGAATAGACGGTATTCATGGGATATATTTCTGTAAATAACATTTATATTTCTTCTGTAAAGTCAAGCTTGACTATTTCAGTTCTGTTCATGTAACAATCTATCAATTCGATCTAATATACATTCCAACACGCAATCTGTCTGGTAACATGTCAAAAATGATGCCATCATAATTTGCCTTTTGAAAGAGCCAAGCAGCAATACTTGAACATTTCAAGATTTCACAGACCTCCCTCCTCAGACCTCCACTGTTCAGGGCTGCGAATTTTTGTTCCAGTGTTTTGATCATAAGGCTGATTGTATGAACTCTAAGCTGCAGTGAACTTCACTGTGACACACTCCCCCTACCTCCCACCTTGGGAACCGAGGCAGACGCCAGCAGTAGACGATGTTTGTCCATTGACTTCACGTAAGACACTGTTTCTTTCATTCACTTGCTCAATATTCGTGATTAGATAACATCAGAGAACAGCATAGACTGGAGAGGAAAAGCAATTAGTTTCCTCCTAAGTACTTTAGTCCTCCTTATTTAGGTGTTTTTTTTAAAAAAAACAAAAAACAAAAAACAGGCCATCATACAATGAATTTCAAGCGGCCATAAAAAGCATTTTAAAAACTGTTTCTACAGTCTTAATTTCCTTTCATCATCACACGAAGAAAGAGAGGAAGCAATCACACGCCTGTCCTAAAATCGATCACTCAGTCTAGAAAGTTCCCTAAGCTTTCCACCTATGTGCTTTTTCCTCTGACTTTCCAAAGCACAAGTAAGATATTTCCAGCTCTGCTGCAGAAGACCAAAATTCCAAATGTCGTGTTGTCTTGTACGTTCCCAGTGCCTCCCTACACTCTGCTACTCTTCCAGCAAAGCAAAATGAGTATCCAGGCTAACCACACATTTCAGGACAAAGGAACTAATTCATGGGGGAGGGGAGACCACACACCATTTATAAGGTTTGTTCAGTTTACAAGAAAACTATTGTCAATGCTTTGTTGATTCATTATGAATGACCCCGCGTGACAAATAACAAGTAGCCACCCCCTTGCTGCGCTTCCCCAGCGTACTTCCTGCGTGCAAGAGCTGCCCAGCACCCACTGGGCTAATTGCTGTGTAAGGATCCCGGAACTGTAGGTACATCACATAGCTCTGATCACAGATATAGCCATCAGGTTGAAGATTTGATGAAGCTGTGATTCTGGTACCCAAAAGATTGGGCACAGTAGGACAGTGCTTGCTACTGCTGTACAAAAACTCTGATGTGAGGAACCAAATTCCACTAGAGGGAGTGAAAAAGCTCAGACAGGATCATAGAGACGCTGCCTCTGTGCAGGGTCCTACCACTAGGACATTTTAGTCACTACAAAATCTTCTTGTCTCTCCACCTACAAAATGGGACTAAAGTATTTTTTTAAAGGAAAATCACCTTAAAATCCTTTGTTGGAAAATGCTATACAGTGCACAAGTATTATCTTCATCATCCATTGAACCTTTGTACTTTTTTCTCTGTCCCGAGGGAAATAATAAATTGACATATTTTCTATCATCAGAGATCCTTTTAAGACCACAATGTGATTGCACTCCGGTACATCTCACACTTATCCCCATTAAAAACACACAAAAGAGTGAAAGCAGGGAAAGAAATAGGTAGGCATAAAGGGCGGCTCGGATGTGCTGTCGTACAACATGGGCGCTCTCTCCTAACCTGCCCCAGCCTCCGGGAAGGGAGCGAACCACCACACAAAGAAGGCGCAACCGGCCCGCAGATGTAGATTCCAGCTGGAGCTGGCTGCTCTGTGGGTGAAATCTCACAGATTGCTCTCCCGAGTGGCCATGTGATTGCACACCAGCTACGCGTTCTCTGACTGCTCCAACCCCTCGGAATGGCGCCCTGTATCTTTTTAAGTGGTTGGTTTAGTGGAAATACTGGAAAGAAACCTGCTCCTCTTTGTAGCGCCCATACGGTAGCGTTTATAGATTTTTCTTTCTTTTTCTTTAAGAAACAAAGACACCTAAAAATAAACCACACCTCAAACAAGAAATTTCTTGGTGGCCAGAAAGGGAAAGAATCCTTCTTCATTTCTTTGGTTCAGTTAGCCATGAGATGTCCCTCGTCTACCAAGTGGTTTGAAAAAAAAGAATGAAGATTGTTTCAAGGTGACAGGGAAACCAGTCCTCTGAGATATTGGTTACCAGTGCAATGTGACTGGTAAACCTTTGGAGAAGACAACTAGGCAATTTCTATTAAAACTCTATTCTCAGGAATTTATCCTGTGGCTCTGACCTATCACACATGATAACATCTATACAGTTGTTTAGTGCAATACTGTTGGTGACAATAAAAGATTGGAAGCACCTGAAACATTTACCGGCAGGGCTGGTTATAATGATGCCAGGACACGAGAACATAATATGCAACATGAAAAGGAAGGAGAGCTGGGAATGGTGTCTCATATCTGTAATCCCACCACTTGGGAAGCAGAAGCAGGATTACTGTGAGTTCCAGGATCACCTGGCTACATAGTGAGTTCAGGACCAGTCTGAAGATAAAGTGAGACTTTGTCTCAAAACACAAAGAAGGAAGAAGAGCTGGTGTGGTGAATCCCACCAGGGGACTGATGAAGAGGGATCAAAAGTTCTAGCAGAGCCTGGGTAACTCAGCGACTCAGCTGCGCTCTGCTTCAGAGAAAGAGCTTGGGTTCAAACCCTAGTGCTAAAGAATAAATACATAAGAGAAAGAAAAGGAAGACAAGAAAAATGTAGGAACAAGGGACCAATGAAATTGTCCTCTCTATATAATGTTAAGAGGGAGAAAAAGTACAAGCTGTCTGAGACTTTGTGCTAAAGAAGGGAGAGAAAGGATTTCTATACATTGCTATAGACCCCATGAGAGCAAATCCAAGCTTGTTTTGAACATCCTCGTGTCCTCAGAGGCAGGACAGGATTTATTTCAGATGAGGAAATTCTGAAATAATGCTGTAGTGAGTGAAGCACAGCAAAAAAATCAAGGTAGACTGGATAAAAATCTGGAATCAAAGTTCTATATAGAACTTGATAGAAATTTCTGCAAAAATTCTATAAAATATTAGCAACAGGATTAAGAATGACTTTTCCCTTACTTCTTTATCTTGCCTGTCAAGTTTTCTACAAGGATACCTTTATTTAAAAATACAACAAACTGAAATACTACAAAGAACTTACTATCATTTGTTCTCAGTGCCTCTGCAGGTTTATGGTTTGGGAGAGGAAGGAATCAAGAATAGTCAGAGGTTTCCAACTTTGACATCAAGCAGACAAGGTTAAGGTTAACCAGCATAAAGAAATAAGAAATCCAGTGGACTTCACTATTCAGCTCTTCAGCTTTGAGCTGGGAGCCAGCAAGACCACCATGGGAGATTCTTCCAAGTTTCAGTTAGCACCATATACAACTCTCCTGTGAAGACCACGCCGTCACCCTTCTGCCATGGAAACACTCAGAGCCTTCTTCGGGACACAGTCCATTATGGGGCGCACGTCCTAAAGAGATTTACAACTCATGCCAAGCACTATTGACTTTCCCAAGTATTGTTTTGTGTGACTTTCAGAGAAGCACACTTGTACAGAACCAAAATTCCTACACACATGGACTGGTTATGTATAAATAGTTGGGAGTAAATACAGAGTGCTGAGCAGCATCCGGACCTTTTATTTGGCATCCTCGTGATTCCCCTCCCTGTTGATGGGGTCACAAGGATAGTTTCTCCTTTTGCAACACTCTGCAGTCTGGAGCTGTCCTTTTTGTCCAGCAGGCTCCCACTCCAGAGCTCTTCCCCTTCCCGTCCCAGAGCCTCCTTCTCTGCTCTCCCCGAAGCTACACTTTCCCCTTTGTGCTGAGGTTTAGTTGACTATGGTATATTTGGCACAGACTTAGTGCCAGGTTCTGGGTGAGCCCTCAGGGACTCAGTGATGAGCGAGGCGTTGTTTCTGCCATGGGGCAGTTAACATGCTGGTGTGGCCCAGGGGTGGGGTGAACAGAGCCTCTGGGGCACCGACAAGGTTTAGGTTTTGAAAAGTTAAGCAGATCAGGACGGACGGAAAGGCAGGACAAGACCGTCCTAGGTTGAGTGAAGGTCAGTGGTTCAGTGTGGCTTCTAATAAGCCTGTGAATTGTATTAGTTGTGAGACCATTTTTTAAAAAATTTTTAATCTTTATTGGTACATTACATATATGCATAATGATTGCACTCGATAATGGGGATTTGTACCAGTATAAGACACAACTTAATTCTCATTTTTTCCCATAGCCCTACCCACCCTACTACCCCCCCATATACATAAAACTTGTTTCCTTACTTTATTGTTACAATTGTGAGACCATTTTTAATGTTAATGCCCAATATGACTAGAATCCACTCCACTTTTTAAAAATAAGAAGTCCAAGGTGTTTTTGGCACATGGAATATTATGGGAATTTGAAAATGAAAGAATAGAAGCATATTATTTGCTATCAGAAAAATTATCTGTTTCTTGGAATAATTTAAGATATGCCTGCAACTTTGTCTAGCACAGCTTCCCAAAGAATTCTCAGGATTCAGGGAGCCTTCCAAAGAATACAAGCATTCAGATGGGCTATTCAAACGCTTTCTGTATTGCTTTCTTACCGTTTCTTTAACAATATCAGCTATTAAAGATCTGTCTTTTTAAAAAGAGATCTACAATAAAAAAGCCATTTAATGTCAATTAAACCAGAGTTTCCTACATTTATTTTGCTTACTGTCCTTCTCCTTATTATAGAATTCCATTATTATTTCAACAAACTACTTATTCATGTCTTGATACATGATTCAGTATGATACTGGTACAGGGTGAATTCTTTTAAAAATCATCATGCTCTTGGGGCCAGGGATTTAGCTTAGTGGTTCCAGCACCTGTCTTGCAAGTGCAAGGGCCCGGGTTCAATCCCTGGTTAACCACATACAATACTGGGTGTGGAGACTCACGCCCAGCAGCAACCATTACCACATACCACAGTGCCGGGCATGGTGGCTCACGCCTGGAATCCCAGCACTTGGGAGGCAGAGGCAGGAGGATTGTTGTGATGTGCATTTGAGGCTGAGCTCAGGGCCAGCCTGAACCACAAATTGAGACCCTGTCTCAAAAAAGAATAAAAAATCATCATGTTCTTATCATTCTTGCTATTTACCAAGTATTTACAATATACCAAGACTTTGAGTGTTTTTTGATGTTGTCTCCTCTCACAGCTCTGTAAGTAGCACTGCAATCTTCACTTTACAGATGAACAAATGAGGCCTTAACCAATCAAGAAACTTGCTTAAAGTTCAAGCAGTATCACAGGAATACAGAGGCTACTGGCATGTTCCTTATCTACCTGACAATTCTCACTTGAGATGACCTGTTTTCCCTTAAAACGAGTGCTTCCTCCACCCAAAATCAGACTTACCGATATCGGAAAACTGTGAGTCTTGAAATTAAGCTCAATAAGGTGCATTTTGTCACAGTGCTTAGGCATGGTTGTGCCTGGCACAGAGAGAACACTCAGTAATGGTGATGTGATGACATTGGATAGGTTCCCACACTTTCTATGTCTTACTTTGTTGATAGGCAAAATGGAAATGATAAAGTTACCTCCTTCATAGGCATCACCATGGATGCTGTATGACAAATCCATGGTAAACATGGTGGCATTTGCTACTTTTATTATTTCTTTTGTGTGGCTGACGCTACAGAGAAGCTTCAGAGGACCCACCCAGGGTACATCAGATGGATGGATAAGGACAACATGGTAATTAATATACACAGAAGAATACTATGCAGCCGTTCAAAGGAAAGACATCTCCTTATTACAGGATGGGGGAACTTGGAGAACACTGTGTTTAATCAAAACAAGCTAGCCCTTTGCTGCTCTTCAGTCATTGAAGCATTTACTGGTTTGGCCCTTGCTCTTTCTGCTCTCTGCCCCTTCGTGCCCCTTGCAGGACAACAAGCACCTGTCTGTTCCTCCAAGTCTGTTCACTTTGGGGCAGAAGACATGGCTTCTGTGTGGCTCTGCTTCCACCTCCATCATATGAATATAATATTGCTTTTCTCCTAAAAGTGTTAGAGGCCCAGTGAGTTAATCTTTATAAAGGAATTAAATAAGGTCTGCAGAAACTTTAAAATGCTTAATAAACATCAGCTCCTTAATATTACTGTTATATTATGTCACCTCTGTGTTGTATAACTAGTTTATACATCATTCACTTTGGTCTTTAGGCAGACTTCCGATGCTAAGATTCTTGAATTGATCGTGGAGGTTAGAATCTGGAAGGCACTTCAAAGACCGTGTAGAGCCACGCTCCCCAGCATGTAGTAAACCAGTCAGAATCACTCCAGGAGTTTGTGAAGAATACAGATGCCTGAGCCTCATCCCAGATCAACTGAAGCAGTATCACAAGGGATGGAACCTAGGAAAATGCAATTTTAATAAGTTCCTGGGCTATTCCCAAACAGTGAAGTTTGGGAGCTACTCGGTACAGTCTAAAACCTCCAGCTTGCTGATGAGAGAAAGAGGCCATCAGAGGTTAAGTAATTCTCCTTAGATGAAAGCGAGAGAAAAAGCCCATCGAGTTTGTGGAATGAAAGAACTGCCATATCTCACATCACTAGTGAAACACAAATGATTTTGGGGATGCTTCAATGAGGCTGTGGTTCCGAGCTTTTGTGTTGGAAGAAAAGAACATGAGCTCAGATCAGGCTTAAAATGTGATTCCAGATCTGTTGGCAGGAAGATTGATCAAAGTTCGACCTAATCATGTTCTCTCATTGATGGCCAAATGTGAATCCCAGTGAAGAATCGATCTTAGTCTCTGAGTAATGAGTGACTCTACTGTAAACATACGTCCAAACTCTGTAGGACAAAGCGGCTCGCTCCACATAAAGATATTTCTATTTTGTCTTGTCCACTTACTTTGACATTTGTCCTTTTGCAGAAGATACATTATTGAGGCCAGAGGCAGGGTAGATGTCTCCTTCCTTTTGGCACTACATGAAAAATTTTTATTTTATTTTATTTTAGGAGTGAGCGGATATGTGGGTCAAGGGAAGATTTCCTGCATAATTACTTCACAAATACATATTTCCACTTGTGGAAAAGCCACACAAGAAAATGAAGCCCATCTTTAATAAAGCAGCCTATTCATTTCTTCAAGGACTATATCTATTTTTAAAAATGAACATTGTTGATTCTGAAGTCAAGCACAACAGTGGTATTAGACTACCACACCCACCGATTCAGTCATGTTATTGGAACAGAGCTCCAATTTTAAGTAAACAAAATTAAGACCTTTTTGTAAAAGATAATGATACTATATTTCTTGGTGCAACACATGATGAATTTCTTGAATAAAAAACATAGAAATTCATGCACAATTGCTACTGTGAGAAATAAGAAATTATAGAGTCTACAGAAGAATTCTATTGTCACCTTATCATTGTAATTCATAGTACTGTTTTTGTTTTTTTTTTTTAACCCACAACACTATTTAAGAGAAAAAATAAATTACTAGATGATACAAGTGTCAGGGGCCCAACATCTCAGCAGGATTTTCTTGTACCATGATTGCTGTGATCCCACGTGTCACTGGGACAGTCACGTGACAGGATACGGGCCACACACATGCATGCTATAGACACAGCTATGGGTCTACAATGTGGAAGGTGTTTCCTGCAGGAGGCTTTTGCTCACTTTGCTTTTTAGGCACTGCTTAGAAGAAGAACCATACTCGCTTCCTTTGGTCTCCTCTTCTCAACCTCAGAGTGTGTAAGTGACCTGCACCCCAAAGGAGTGGCCATAATTGCTGCACTGGTAAGCAGACAGGACTGCATCTTGGGGTGCTCGTGCTTTGGGGAATCACCAAAAGGATCTTTTCATCCTGCATCTCCCTCACTTCCATTCCCATCAAAACCCATCTCTTCCTCACCTACACCACCTCATTCCCTTTTACCATCAGGATCTGCCCCAACTGCCTTCTGTTTGGCTTTAACATTTTTTTTTTAATGGACCAAAAAGGTTGAAATGATCAAAAATGTCTAGATTTTGCCTCATCATTCAGCAGAAATTCAAAACTTCATTTTAATTTTAAATATCTCAGAGATTAGCGTCTGATGTGTGGTTTTCATTTCAACTACTTTTATGGAATGAGGTTATATTTTGGGTTCCTGGCACAAAGGAAATCTTCTCAAGTCCAATTGTACACATTTCTGTCTGTCGCACTTTTCAAGAGACTCGTACAACTACAGCTATAACAGCCGAGGGTGATTTCATCAAAGTGCAAGCCATCTGCATTGCTGATATTCCTTGTGCAATAATGACAAGCAGTATTCTGTGCCACATTTTTATCTCACTCCAGAACTATATTATGTGTAGGATGAAAGTGTTTATTCCGGATCCAGGACAATTGATGCAGATTTGGCAAGGTCATTGTGTTTAACCTTTTAGTGCATATTCTAACAGTGAGCTGTGATTTAAAAATAAACTCGGACAGGCCGGGGAGTTAGCTCAGTGGTTCCGGCACCTGTCTTGCAAGCGCAAGGGCCCGGGTTTGATTCCCCGGTAACCACATAACAATACTGGGTATGGAGACTCACCCCAGCAACAATCAGTACCACATACCACAGTGCCGGGTGTGGTGGCTCACGCCTGTAATCCCAGCACTCGGGAGGCAGAGGCAGGAGGATTGTCATGTGAGTTTGTGGCTGAGCTCAGGGCCAGCCTGAACCACAAAAGCGAGACTCTGTCTCAAAAAACCTAAAAAAAAAAAACTCGGACAGTCAAAGATAGTTCGAAAAGACCAATCTTGAGGAATGTTTAGGACTGTGAGACTTCTATATTCTCCACCTCCATCTACAATTTTTTTTTTTTTTTTTAAGACAGGGTCTCACTTTGTGGTTCAGGCTGGCTCTGAGCTCAGCCTCAGACTCACATCACAGCAATCCTCCTGCCTCTGCCTCCCAAGTGCTGGGATAACAGGCGTGAGCCACCACACCCGGCACTGTGGTATGTGGTAATGGTTGCTGCTGGGCGTGAGTCTCCACACCCAGTGTTGTATGTGGTTAACCAGGGATTGGACCTGGGTCCTTGTGCTTGCAAGACAGGTGCCAGAACCACTGAGATAAATCCCCAGCCCTTTTTTCAGTGTTTTTGAGACAGGGTCTCACCTTGTAGTTCAGGCTGGTCCTGAACTCAGCCTCGAACTCAGCAATCCTCCTGCCTCTGCCTCCTGAATGCTAGGATTACAGTCCTGAGCCACTATGCCCAGCACTGTGGTAGGTGGTACTGATTGCTGCTGGGCATGAGTCACCATACCCAATATTGTTGTACATGGTTACCAGGGACCAAACCAGGGACTTTGCTCTTGCAAGGCAGGCACTGGAATCACTGGACTAAATCCCTGACCAAGAAACAAAATTGTCCAAATTTGTGTGCTTTGCTTTTGACCTTAGTTTAGATGATGTTTTACTATAAGGGTCAGTTAGATTAGCCTGATAAGAGTACAGTGACATTTGTGGTTAAACTCTCAGTAAAATCTCTTACAATGTTTTAAATGCTGTTAAATTGATGTCTTGGTAGAAAGTACCTTCTTTGTAAATAGCTCACCAAATAATCCCAGAAAATTCATTTACTTTTCTGTCATACTGTTCTTATTGGACATATGTCTATATATCAACAGTATTTAGTTTTCATTCAATGCCTATATACTTAATTTGAAGACCTTTGGTACAATATGCACTAAAAATGAAGAGAAAAAATGATTTCTTGACTATTTAATAATGAGATACAGAATATTCATGATAAGCAAAAACTAAAAATGACAATTCCCATTCTTTGAAATGTTATGCAATGTACAGTGTGTTGGAAAAGCTCTACTCTGTTTGAAAATCATCAATATTTGAATTATAAATCAAGAATTTAGAAATGATTTCATTTACTTTCATATAATAAATAATCTTTGAAGAAAAAACCTACAGCAATTTATTCTTTATAAAGGGGGTATTTGTGGTTACTTTATCACCCACTTTTTTTCAGTAAAAGGGGAATTAAACTATTACAGGACACCTTGTTAAGTAATTATATAGCAACATCACTGTGCAATTAAATAGCCATCAGTCCCTGCAGCTGAGAAATTTCAGGTAATTATTCAAAGATAATTTAATAGGAGAATTACTGTATTCAAGCAAGCATTAGGGAGTAATCTACCTCAATTAAAGCAGCCAATTAATTTCAGAACCTTGATAACAGTTGCCTTTGGCAAAACTATCCTTTCCTCTCATCTGATTCTATGTATACAGTATTCCTTAAACATTGTATAAGTTAATTTACTTCTCCTGAAAATATAGTCTATTAATACAAGCCTCCTGAGAAATGAAACAAATGGCTATATAAGATCTCTTCTTCCCTCCAATTTGTACCTTCAACCTGCACATCGATGTCAAAATGGGAACGAGGCATATGTGGGTCCTGAACATCAGATATCTGTTCTCACCACAAAGAGCAGAGAATTTTGCCTTCATGGAAATTTACAGAGAAGGATTTTGTTTTCAGTTTGATTAGCACACGGGACAAACTATCTTTGGAACATGCACCTCTGCAATTTCAGTGCTGAGGAGAATGGCGGTGGTAGAGGTAAATATGTATACAGAAACTTTTCTGAGTGGAATTCCTTGATCATATCTTCAGCTGATTTTCATGATCAATAGAAAAAAACCTCAACTTTGGAGTCAGGTGCATTTTAAAAATATGTAGAAGAAAGTTTTAGGCTATTCAAGAGACTGGTAATTTTAATAACTCTTTAAGCTTTCAAACTGCCTCTTAATAACAGCTTTCAGGGGTTTGACTCATTCAGAGTTCTAGCAGTTTCTTTGAGTAAGTCATTCTGCCTTTTAGAGCCTTAGACACAGAACTGACTAGTCGGCCCAGTGTCCTCCTTAAGGTCCTTACAGGAGGGAGACCAGACAGGAGACGTACAGTCACTACCTCACTTGCCTCAGGATTGAATTAAAAGTAGTGCATATAAAAGTGGCGGTAATAGAAAAAAGTGTGTGTGGTTGGCTCAGTGTACTAGAAATGCCCGAAACTGTAAATAGTTTGCTTCTGGCCATCATTTGCAAAGCTATGGAGCTCGCATGAAGCTGTAGAAACTTGGGAGGCAAAGACAGTGCAGATGTTCACAGCTGACTCGGGAATCTTATCTCCTCACCTCTTCATTTACCTGCAACTTTTGTCTGTCTGCTTAGCTGTGTGCTTTTGCTGCCTTTCCACCTTCAGTTCCATTTGGACAGATCACTGATTATAGACTGATTACCTTGATGCTAACTTACCGCTCTCACAAGACCCTGATTTCAGTATTTCGTTAGTCAGGCACCGTACTGCTGCAAGTCCTCGCCTCAGCTGCGGTCCTGGGACCACATTCATCTCAGCTGCCATTTGCCAGAAGAGGGGGACAGAAATGGTTGTCAGAGGGTCATGGTCTGGAAATATAATTCTCAGATGTGGACTAGCACAGGTGAGTGAGGCTGAGTCATGCACATAATGGGTCAGAGCTATCTATCTATCTATCTATCATCTATCTATCTATCCATCTATCTATCTGTTGATATATGATATATATGCTGTTATTGTTGCCTCTCATAATACAGTTTTTGGCCAATGAATAGATAACTATGTGTACTCCCTCCATTCCTAGTGTTTATTTCCTCAAATTTCCAATAAATTCATAGTCAAATTTCTCTACTCATTGTACAATCTTTCCTTTTGGTCAGTTTTGTAGAGCTAAAATATAAGAAATTTCCCACAGCAAATGACATCATTTGAATAATGAAGAGCAAACACTTTAAAATACTCATTTTAAGCTAGTTATATATTTCATAATTTAAGTGTTTTTTAGTAGAACTTTAGAGTTTGGAAATTTATATAAGAAAAATGTGGTTTTTTTGGTCAGTCATATGACTTAGCTTTATTTGAATTGAACTTGAAACCCAACTTTGAGCTTATGGTTTCCCAGTGAAGACTGAGAATTGAATTTCACAATTGTTTGTCATTGACCATGTAACAGGTAAGCTAGCACAGCCAGGAGGGCTGGACCCTAATGTGCCTGGCCCTTGTTTAGCTCCAAGCATAACTATTATACGAGACAAGCCCTTGCCTTTCCCCAGTGCCTGGTTGTATGCCTTTTGTGTCTCGGATGGTCTTACTGGTGTGCAGTTCTACTGTTAATTTAATGAAGTCGTATTAACTATTGAATCGACATGGCACTTTCCTTGTCACCCTGGCTGGCATCAACTGAAAGGATAAGATTTTGCAAAGCAAACGAGCAGGTAAATAGACCCACAGACTCAGTGTTCTCTACCTCAGTCTGTTTAGATTGGGAAGAATTAAATAACTGTTAAAAAAAAAAAAAAAGAACAAAAAGAGAGAAAAACTACCAAAGGCAAATCAGTGATGTTCCTCTCCACAAAGAAGTTTATTAACATAACTATATGTTTATTAACTATAACTATATCGATGAGGTCCAACTTACAAGTTGTAAGGTTTTTCCACTTTGTTAGTTATGCAGGCATCATCAGTAATGGACAATATTTACCATCTAGAGTTGTGATTCTGTTGACATCCAGAGTCAAATTATACATTTATCAGACCCTTAATCACCAGTGTATTCCCAGAACACACAATCCAAATGATTAAAGCCGGTAATGATTTCTCGAAAAGAACCATAAGATACCCAAGATTTGATTCACTCTATCTTGATACCTCTCGCAATTCTAATTATTACTGCTTTGGAGTTAAGTTACCTGTAATTTTCTTTTAGAATTACAAATGGTATACTTTGCTTCTTATCATGTCATAGAACTCTATTATTAATCGCATTTAGGGAAAATCCTTCAGAAAATTTAATAAGAAATTTAAAAGCCCTTATGGATTTTCCACTGCTACAAATTCCCTGTGTCCCCTAAATAAAGAAGCCCATAATTGATTAATAAAAAGCTAAGTAATTTTGGTATTAATATGATCCCCTGGGAAGCACTGTAATCACAACTAGCAGGCCAGACACAGTATTGCTCAATTACACATCCAGGTAAATAATCTGTAATTCAACCAACCCTGTAAGGGGATTGCCAGTATTTCCAATTTGTTAATCCATGATAAATGCCGTCAGAGGTTGGTCAGAGTTACAGGTCATTCCCATATTTTGAGTCTCCCGGATTGTTAAAAAGTGTTTTACAACAGTTGCAACATACTTTACCCCTATTAATGTGCACATAAAATACAATACTACCGGACTCCTATAAAAGCAATATATAAGTTGACAAATTGCAGTGGTCTCCAGGTGGATGTTCTAGCTTCCCTCCGACTGTTACAACACGTCTAGAACTGAGCATGCCAGCCCATGGAGGCCCCAGTGGGCACTAGGCCTGGGCCAGAGGCCCACCATCCACCCTCATTCCATGGAGCTCGGGGAGCCAGTTGCTGGTGGCGTAAAAATAAAGGATCTCGCTCTTGTTTCCTTCTAGTTGCCCTTGTTCTAAAAATTCTAAGAAATGACCCAATATAATTACCTGGAAGAAGACCACACCGTATTTAAGTCAGCTGTACTCTTCAAAAGTAACCTTTTCAAAGTCACATTTTTCTGTTAAATTTAAGTTCTCTCTTCAACCTGACCTCAGCATAAGATTAGTGACTGCACCTTGTAGAATTTTGAAAGCCAATTTTATTTTATTTTCAGTAAGTAATACTTCTCCTGTGAGACCTGGGCTATTTTTACCTTCTGAAATACTGAAATTATCACATTCAAGAGAATGTGCTCCAAGAGAAAGACAGCACACTATTTTAAATGAAGGAATATATATGATTATCTTACTCACAAGAATAGGATAAAACTCTCCCATGAAGAATTATCACCATTTGCTTATCACTTTATTAGATTTTATAAAAAATACAAAGTATTAGAAATAATGTACTATTCTTAATATAATAAAAGCTCTTATAAATTAATGAGATAAATATTAACATGACAAGACAAAATGAACAAGAGGCAAAAACAGGAAATTTCTGGAAGGGTCATTTTAAGTAATTAATAACTATGAACAAGTATGTTTTCTGTAGCAGTCAACAGGGCTCATTTTCAGGTAGTAATGTGTAATTTCCACCTCTCAGTGTGGCTGTCTTACAAACTGATGGTAGTGATGGTGAGGGTACTAGAAATTTTACTTCTGATAGGAGCAAAAGTTGACAGTAATTTTCCTCTCCTGAGAGCAATTGTGCAATATGACTTACAAGGCTTACCAGTTCCAAGGGTAGAAATTGTCCTGAGTGGAAATCACAAATGAGCAAAGATACAGGAAGGTATCTTCTATTGGAGGTTTATGATAACTCTGTTCCTAACATGGGAAATGGAAGTAATGTCTGAAAATGTCTGAGACTGTTAGAACACGGCATAACACACTCCAACAAACAAAATCCCATCCTGCTAAAGATGTTGTGGAGCATACGTAGGGACACAAATTTTTTTAAATGTGTTAAATTAAAAAATACAGGTTCAAGACCATTAGCTGGAATATAAAACTACTTTTAAAAAATCTAGAGCAACTGCATATAAGGAAAGTTTGAGTCTATTCTGCAACATTTATAGGAATATCTCTGGGTTCAGGCGATGCCTAACATTTGTGCTTTTTACCTTATGCTTTTCTTTGTTTTTGCACTTGTTTAAAGCAGATGGACATTACTTTTATGATTAGGAAAATAAGATGCAAAAGGCAAGATAAGCACTCATATTTAAAGAAATTTGTGATTCTGTAGCATGTGGTAAAATACCCTATTTTTGTTATAATAGCTTTGCACTGTTTTGGTGAAGGGCACAAATTTGAAATTAAAGGTATGTTTGGTTCTCAATATCTCTAGTTTTATATTATTATATATATTCTGGATCCAACCCATTACAGGTCAATAATATTAAAAAAAATAAATTCCAGAAAACTCTCCAAAGCAAAACTTGAATTTGACACACACTGAGCACAAGGCTGAGGGCATGTGAAGGGGATCCTTTGTCAGCACCCCTGCTCCACAGACCCTCAGCCTTTCTCCAGAGCTACTTGAGCATTATTCACCCTGAATCCTGCTCAGTCCTATGCAGTAGGCATATGGTGGTTGCATCTGTGCTGAACATGCACAGACAATTTTTTTGTCATTATTCCCTAAACAATGCAGGGTAACTATTGTTTACATTGTTAGCTGTTATAAGTTATCTAAAGATAATTTAAAGTAGATGGGAGGATACACAAATATGACAGCATTTTACATAAGACACTTAAGTATCCGCAAATTTTTGGTGTCTACAGACTAAGGTTGTTGTAGGACCAGTAGCCTAGAGAGACTCAATGAAAACTATATTTATTAAACATACAACTAAATGTGCTTTGACTTTTGCATATTTATATAGAGTTTTTAATTTAAATACTTTCATAGATTTTTAAACTGAGTCATTTATTTTTAATTTAAAATACAATGATCATATAGAGTCCTGTAGGGTTGAGCTACATATATGATTTAAGTACAACACAGGAAAACCCAGTGCATAAGTTTCCAAGAGACAGGACAAATGTGCTACTCAAACTTAATGGACAATAATGGACACAAAGTTTTTTTTTGTTTGTTTGTTTTTTTTTTTTTGATTTTTTGAGACAGGGTCTCGCTTTGTGGTTCAGGCTGGCCCTGAGCTCAGCCTCCAACTCACATCACAGCAATCCTCCTGCCTCTGCCTCCCGAGTGCTGGGATTACAGGCGTGAGCCACCACGCCCGGCACTGTGGCGTGTGGTACTGGTTGCTGCTGGGTGTGGGTCTCCACACCCAGTATTGTTATGTGGTTACCAGGGAATCGAACCCGGGCCCTTGCGCTTGCAAGACAGGCGCCGGAACCACTGAGCTAACTCCCCGGCCCCTGGACACAAAGTTTTTATAGGTGCCGAACGGCAGAAGCAGCACTATGTATGTATATTTCTTTGGACTGAAGACCAGAGGTCAGTCTAAGGCTGATCTTTGGATGTGGGCTGGGCTTTCCAGCTTTATTATCTACGTATTTTGGTGGCCACAGTTTCCTTTCCAGTCCAAAGAGGCCAGCCCGTCTTATGGGCAGTGAGGGAGGATACAGGGCCCATTTTGATTCCGTCTCTCACATGGTATTCGATACTCCTCATGACTACACACAGCTACAGCTAACATGGCCTCAGAAACCTCAAGATCTTCTCAGCACATCAATATTTTTATTTTGTGAATATTTATTTTTATATAGCATCTTTGATCATTTTCTGTTTTATTGGAGAAAAGTAGGATATAGGTGAGCTAGTCAGCTTTTAGTTACAGTAATCAATAACCGAAGTAATTTTGGCTTTCGGTTTTGAAAGTTTTGCTTCAGGTATGTGTCGGTAGTGCTGGTCTACTGCAGAAAAGGCTGTTGTTTTTGACCGGTGGTGAGGCCATTCGGGAGTCTGGGAGTGCAGGGACAGGCAAAGAGCTGACTGCCTCACAGCCAGAAATCAGAGAGAGAGAGAGGTAGACAGAAAAGGCAGAAGTCCAAACGAGCCCTTCCAGGCACACCCCCCATGACCGGGAGACCTTCCACTAGGCCCTGCCTCTTGAAGCTCAACCCCCTCCCAACGTCTGGGAAGCAAGTTTAATACAGGGACCTTTTGGGGACACTTATATAACCCATGACAATGTGAAATGAATAAAAAATAATAAATTTATTTAGTTATATTATCTTAGTACTCTCAGGGAATCATGAGAGTTATTGGTGTATTTTTGGGAGTATTTATTTTCCTTAAATCCTTTTAGATTTCAGTAACATAAAAAATATTTTTGGTGTATTTTTCTATTTAACATTTTAAAACCACCATTTAGATTTGTTTTAAACCAAATGAAATCAGTTAAACAAAGATATCTCATTTAAAACATTGTATAAAATTTTTTCCATCAAATAGTTCACTATTTAATATTTTCTCTAAAATAACTTTGAATAATGGTACAGCAATCATTGCTAACTTAGAGCTGTCCCAGGAAAATAACTTCTTTCCTATTGTTGGACATTTAATACTGTATTATGTATATCCTGGAACATATACTTTCTGTACATGTATCTGAGTGATGGGAATGTTGATAAAAATTTTGATAGATATTGTCACTTCACACATAATTTTGAAAACACAACTGCCCGGGGTCTACTTCTTTGTGCAGTGCTTGTTACCCTTTTATTTCCAAGAGAAAACAGTGATATCTGTTTTTCCTAATATTTATTTATTACAAACAAGAAAAATCATATAATTATATTTTGTGCACCTGTTGGTCATTCATAATTCTTTTGTAAATTGCTGTGTTTTCTTCTTCTGAAATTTGCTAAGATATGGAACTTTTCCTTACTCTGAAGTCAGTTTGTGTATTGGGGAGTTTTTATAGTCTTTCACACACGTCTGTTAAAATAACT
>PVIR01022345.1:0-28233 GCA_004026965.1 Petromus typicus
TATACCTGATTGCTCTTTGACATATCAGAATGCTTTGGGCCACTACTCTGGCACTATGGGGCCATTAATAATGGTAAAAAGACTTATTTGAACACAGGACCTGTGATACCATGACTGTAGATCAAAAATGAATCAGGGTAGCAAGTGACTGCTGGGTGAGAAGCCTGTGTGGTCTGGATTAGCTACAAACAAAGGCAGATCTGCATTCCGGTCATGCAGAGCAGAGGAGCACAAAAGGTTATCACGGTACTCCTCACTGCATATAGTTTGAAACTTACACATTATTTCTGAAAAAAAAATGTATTTTTAATTTTGATCTATAAAACCATGGTAAAACAGAATCAGGTGCCTGCTGTATATCAGACACTACAACAGACTGTATCTCTTTTAGACGCCTAGGAGCTGGTATTTGGATTTATAAATGCAAAGGAAACACTCATTTTATTAGTATTTGTAGAAAATGACCAAGTCAAGAGAAAAGATTCACAGCAAGAAGCATTTAAACTCTCAGATGAGACTTCATCCCCTACCTGATCATTACAAAGCAAAGTTCTTAAATATCAAAATTAGCCACTCCCCATTCCAATTTTTTTCATTGTCTTGTTCATATACATTACCAAAGAACTAAGAATTATCATGCATCTAGAAAACCTTTCTCATAAGACTTAAGGTAAAACAATTAGAACAGAAAACAAAATATAAAAATGCTTGAAGTATAAAAAAGCCTTTTTAAAAAGATACATTAATATATTTGCATATAAAATATATTAGAATGTATTATATCCATAAAACCAACATTGGAAAACTATAATTAACACTTAAAACAGAGTAGGAGCAAAATTAAAATAATAAAATAATGTATAATTTTAATGATTCAAACTCTTTGGAAGTTGAGGCAGACCCCATTACCATTCCAATCCAATTAAACAGTGGATAGAAAAAAGATACACATACAATTACCTTGATATAACACTGACATTGTACAGTGTGACTCATCTGCATCCTTAATATGAAAAACTGACGTAAAAATATCCACCTCATCACTGGTAATCCTGAAAATACAGGTTTCCCTGCCCACGAGCAGCTAACATTTATCTCACACGTTTCTATTGCAAGAGAACAAATTCTCTGCTCTGCCTCAAAGAAACTTACTGACAAAGGGAGAAGAGAAAAGACACCGCTGAGCTCCCCAGGTTACTTCCAAATCTGACTGAGTGACTTTTGCTGCCTTGGATGAGAGGACCCACAGGGCCCATAAGTACCCAGGAATGAGGTGTTCTCAGGCATTTGTGCTTGGAGAAAGATCTCCAACTGCTTTGGCTCACCACCTGAAGCCTCAGGAAGACTGTGTTGAATGTGCAGCAGAGAAATGAGAGTGTTACATGGATATTAAGCCAGAAGTTTACTCCAGGCTGCATTTTCCTATTACAAATTATATCTAGACATATTGATAATGTGTCCTTTAAAAAAATTCTGTGCAAGGGCCAAGGATTTAGCTCAATGGTTCCGGTGCCTGTCTTGCAAGCTCAAGGACCTGGGTTTGATCCCTGGTAATCACATACAATACTGAGTGTGGAGACTCACGCTGAGCAGCAATCAGTACCACATACCACAGTGCCAGGCATGGTGGCTCATGCCTGTAATCCCAGCACTTGGGAGGCAGAGGCAGGAGGATTGCTGTGATGTGAGTTTGAAGCTGAGCTCAGGGCCAGCCTGAACTACAAAATGAGACCCTGTCTCAAAAAAAAAAAAAAAAAAAAAATCTGTGCAAATGGCCCAATGATATTTTTTAAAATAACTACAGTAATATGACACTGTCAATATAGCAATGTCACAATACTGAACAGAAACCTCGTTACAAGTTGCTATAGAAATATTAGGTCCAAAGGTCAAACATCCTGTGAGTTAATATTGTTATCCATAATGAAAATGTAATTCTTGCTCTCACATAAAAAATGAAATTGAAGGCCTGGAAGGATCCTCCTGCTATTTTTCTGTGCATGCCTTACTAGAACAGGACTCATGTTTTCTGGTTCCTTCCCTAAGTGTGTTAGCACACTTCTAACACCTCAAGAGTTAAAGTATCACCCTTTCTTATTGTTCAGAGGCCAAATGGTCAATGGAATGGAGAGATTTTCATAGCATCATGTGAGATAACACAGTCAGGATCTGGAAAACAAGTCAGAATTGAGACTTTAGTTATAGGGGACTGTTCCCTAAAATCATATTACCTGTTGTTAAATTCCAAGCATAAACTAAATTTTACTTGACTAAACACAAATCAAAAATAAAATATTTACCTGACCAGTCTGTACAGCACGACCAGACTCCACTTACACTGAAAGTCATTTGTTGATCAAGAATTCAAAGTTTTCACTAAGTAACTGTGTAAGTTATCTTTTCATATTGTCTCACTTCAAAGCAACATTTGTAACCTCTCTGTCTCTTGTAAAATATTGAAATACATATAAATTCTGCATACATAAACTATTTTTTGTAGGAAATTTTGTTCTTCGCCAATGTGTTTTAAATTTTTTTCATTTTGCTTCTCTCTGCACTCACATTTGTGGTAATCCCATCACTGTGTTGGTAGTGGCTGTGTCGAGTTACATGGATTTGCTTATATATTTTCTTGCAAAGCTTGCAGTTCTGGGACACAGTGACTGCTACTTCGTGCAGAGCAGATTAGAATCTATACAATCCACTTCTACATGAAGAATTTTCCTGAACAATTGCTTCCGTTGCACAGTCAGTTACAGAACGCTCTTGAACTGCAGAAACTTCCTCCAACTGAAGCCCTACAGCTCAGAACAATTCCCTTTCTACCTGCTCTGTGAGAAACCATCGTTAGTCAACATCTGGATGAAGCAAACCTTCTGAGTATAAAACATATGGCTGTCTCTCTCTTCTGCACTAGCAGAGAGCTCCTCTAAAACCTTATCTTCCTCTTTTAGGAAAGTTCAGCTAAGTCTGTGTCAGATACAATTAACACTCAGTCAATTTTCTCTCTTTTTTGTAAATTTAAATCTTTTTTGGTACATTATGAATGCACATCATAATCGCTTTCAACATTGAATTTGTACCAGAATATACCATGACTTGATTCTCATTTCTTCCCCTTCCCACCTGCCCTGCAACCCCCACTCCCTATATATTTATAATCTTGGTTCCCTTTTTCCTTCATCACTTTCACAGTCTTTTCCCCTTCATTATTTAGCCTTTTCTCTTTTGATTCTCAAGCAGGCCTTTAACTTCTATGAAATTACTATAAATCAGAATTACTTTTCTTTATGGTCTCGCTTCTTGGATTCTAGAGAATATTTAAAACATTTTTCAATATTGCTTTCGACAACTGAAATTGAATTCACTATTGAGGTTCCATCTTTCCCTTGCTGGGTTTTGTAATTTATGCCACGAAGGGTCCTCTAGTCCATACCCAAACTGCACTCCCTATATGTCTTCTGTCCATGCCCACTTCACGTGCCTCTTATATGCTTGAGATTCATGGTTTAAAATGTCCAAGGAATTCTCACTTATGTAATTTCCAAAAAAGTTTCTCAACCACATATCATATTGTGGAGATTCACACTTTCCTTGTGCTTCTTCGGCAACAGTTACATAGCTTTAAAATTTGCCATTTCCTAAATATTTTCCAGTTCTTGAACATGGAGATAATTTCAATTTTCTTATCATTTGTCTTTTGAAAACCTGACAGTAAATATAATTGAACTTGTTGAGGAGCTTTAATTTATGTTAGAAATTTACATTAATATACAGATATTGAAAAAAAGAAAAAAATAATTCTTAAATTATTCTTAAACTCAGTAAACTTTAGATGTGTTCAAGTGAATAAATGTTCAGTAGGTAGCTCAGGTATATAAAATAATTAGCTATGAAAATTCATCTAATTCACTTCTGTGGTTCTTACTCTTGATCAGATATCATTTCTGAGATTTATTCTTTCTCTAAAATCTTATGTACTATACTTCTGAACCATAAGTTATTATATTATTTTTCAGTTTAATTTCACTTTACCTGATTTCTGACTTCGTTAGTATTCCAATCTTCTGAGTTCTTCATTTTCACTCCAATTATTAATGCTTCTCATATTTTTATCTCTTTTACTCTCAACTTATGATTTATCATTTCAATAATCTTTATACATTTATGAAAAAACTTTTATATCTCTCCTATGCTAAATACAAATAATTCTGTGAATTATTGCTTTCTACTCTGCCCTCAAGGACATTATTGGAAAATAAACTACCAAAAATGCAACTGTGAAAATAGTCATCAATAAAAATCTATGTTCTTCAGCCAGTTACGTCAGTCTTCTAGTATTTAGAATCCCTTTACTTATCAATTTCCTCTATTAATTATTTCAGTCTTTCTTTACACTGTTACAAACCATCTCCCTTGACAGTGCCAAAAACAAAGGAACTCCACCACTCACTGCAGTGCCCCCATTTCTGTGGAACACCTGCACTGATTTCCAGATTTAACTATCCATGTATTGTCTTCAAGAAATGCTTAAATTGTCATTCATCTACCACTTGCCAAATTTGTCTCTAATGATCTCTATTTCCTCATTTTAATAAAATGTTTAAAAATCTAGTTTTGGGTTGATAGATAGTTGTTCCCTTTGTTTTTCATTCAGTTTGTTTAATTGTACTTATTTATACTGTGGTATTTTATCCAGGTTTTTACATAGTATATATGTCACTATTTTAAAATATATAATGCACCAGTTTCTAGTCTATTCACTTTCTCATAGGACTCTCATTCCTATTGTATTCCAGAACATTTGATTATTCCAGAAAGAAAGTTCATATCCATCAGCAACCACCACTAATTCTCTTATTTTATTATCCAGTAACCACAGATCTATTTTTTTCCTGGACTATTTTTTCAAATTCTGAACATTTTATACAACCTGAATTAGACAATATGTAGCTGAATTGTCTAATTTTCTTCAATTTACATATTATTCTAAATAATTAGAATACTTACTAAAACAGCTACTGCATTGCTAATTCTTAGTTTTCTATGACTTAGTGTATCATTAGACATCTCATTTTATTTATCCATTCATTAGCAAGCTTTTTCCAGTTTTAGCTAGTATGGAATTATGTTACTGTGAACACTTTTGTACGAGTTTATGCCTAAACAAAATTATAAGTTTTCTAAGGTACACAAAAGTAAATTGCTCGGTCATACAATGACCCTGTGTTCCAGCTTTTAAGGGGTTAATGCACAACTTCTCATGGTAGAGGTAATATTTTCCATACCAACCAGCAATGCTTGAGGGTTGCAACTTTTTAATACCTGTCTTTTCTATTTTATGTTGTCGTTTAATTTAAAAATTTTAAATCAGCCTCTAACATTCTTCACTAGTTAATAACCTTTTAACAATAGCTAGTATCAACTGGCCCTGGTACATTCTACACATGTCCCATGAAAGGAAATCACACCATATCTATTTGTGGAAAGAATATTATTGTTGTAATGTTTGAAGCCCAAGATTGAAGGGTAAATTTTCACACCCTTCAATTCAAAAAAGAAGAAAGAATAGAAAGGGAAATTTGGGGTAAGAGGGCAAAATTGACTCTAATTCAGCTGCTACTGCATGTTCAGCATCTCCCTCAACTCTTCAGGGGCCTCTGTTTTAGTAAAGACCAAGTTTATCTGTGATTCTGATTGTGTCTGATGTATGTGTGTGTGTGTATATATATATATATATATATATATATATTGAAGTAACATCTTAAAAGAGAAAATATTTATTTTGACTCACAGTTCAATTCATTTTTACTTGGTCCAATTACTGCAAGCCAAGGAAAAGGCAAAGCATTGCAGTAGATAAAATATTATGAAATACAAATATTAGTACATCTAGAGCTGATAATTCCTGTGAAACAACTTGTCCTTAGGGAATTAATTTTTTACATATTCCAGGTTTATGTGTGCATAAATATAAATACAATTATTGCTAAAATCATATAATGTCATTTCTTATTTCCTGTGGAATTTGTACAAAACCCTAAAATGACTTCTTGACTTGTGTTCAACTCAAAATGTCAGTTGCCAGTTCATTTCACCTCTGTATCACTAATCAAAAAGGAAAACAGTTTTAAACTTTCCTCTTCCTTCATTATCTAAGGAAGAGGAGCTGTGGCGGCTCACGGCTGTAATCCCAGCACTTGGGAGTCAGAGGCAGGAGGAGGATCACAGTGAGTCTGAGGGCAACCTGGGCTACATAGTCAGTTCTAAGCCAGCCTTAACCACATAGCAAAACTGTCTCAAAATAAGTAATAGACAGTAAATAAATTTTTAAAAGTAAAGCATGATACAAAAATCATGTTTTCTTCTGTTTATTTTTATCTTATGTAGAAATTTGCTTTGTAATGTAATTTTTCAGACCTTCTAAATATATTTGAAAAATCTAACCACTTATAAATATCTTAATGTGAAGTACTTGGTGGCTGAGCATGGACATGTTTGTCCCTCCATGCAGGCAGAATTAATATTTGTGTAGTTACTGAGCAGATGGTTCCAGCAATGCTGGTCTCTATGTGCCTTTACACCATACTCCCTGCAACTGGTCTCTCCTCCCTCCCTGCTGGCTGGCCAGACTGGCTTATCTACACGCACATCTCTATCACTTGTCCAATTTGAATGCCCATTCTCCACTTTCATGTCACACTTTGAATTATTCTCTGAATCATATTCATACAAAGTTCATACTTTAAAGTTTGAACTTGAGTCCTCAAAATATAATTGTAGTGCTCCATTGTGTATAAATACTATAAATTCTTTCTCTATGCACCTGAAATTGGCCATATAGGTTGCTTTCAAGATTTAGCTGTTAGGAATTGTACTGTTAATACATATAGGAAAATGGATGGTCTTTAATAATATAATGTTAAGAAAAATAAATCAGATACAGAAGCTTAAGGATTACATAGTTTCTCTTAAAAAAGAAAACTCTGGGCTTAGGATATAGCTCAATGGTCATCTACCTGACTAGCAAAACATTGTGACTGTTATGTGTATATAAAATGTATCAATAAAATCAGCTTTTAAAAAAGAATAAAAAAAATAGAGAGACCCAAAACATAAATAAAGAAGAAATAAAATATAGATAATAGAAATAGGAAAGATAAAAGTGAAAAGATCCAGGAGATGGAAAAAGGGGCAGGAAGAGGAAGAGAAGGGATGGGAAAAAAGAAATGAGATATTTATTTATATGTACCAATTTTCTATAAGCAATGTAATCATTAATTATTTTACTACAATAATGTACTAATAAAGAGTAAAAATGTTTTTAAAAAGATTGTATCTGAAAATCAAATCTTCGGAGGTCACTAAACTAAAATGATGTCATATATGTCAGCCATAAGCCAAAGTGACTGATATCAATCTCAAAAGACAATGTTTGGATATAAAAAGAGAAATCAGGTCTTATAACTGGTACAAATGCCCATTATGGAGTGCAATCAGGATGCATGTATGTAATGTACCAATAAAGATTAAAAAAAGGGAGAGAAACCAGGTGCAGGCAGATACATGAAGGAAAGACTGAGGGGATATCTAGAAGGTTACAAACTGTTGATGAGGGGAGGTCACAGGAGAAAGGATAATTTTGTTCTTGGATTGTCTTTTAAATATGAAAAATATATTTCTTCAATCAAAGCTACCTAGACTGATATTTTGTTGTGGAAGCCTTAGAAAAACAAACTAACACATTACTCTGATAAAGCACATTTGTAAAGATAAAGTCATTAATAATTTCAAGACTTCCACAACCTACTAACACAAAAATGAGTCTGAGACCCAGCTTCTCTGAGTATAGCTCTGTGCATCTGAAGAAGTTGTAAATCTGCGCGAATCTATTCTAATTCCCCATTTAAATGGAAACTTTGGCCTTACCTAGACCTTACACAATTAGAATGATTATACATATAATTACATTTAATTAATCCTCACAATAACATTCTAAGGAAAGTACTACTAATACCTCCACTTTAAAGATCCTGAAACAGAGAGATTAAAAATCAACCTAACTAATGAGCTAATAAGAACCTAAACCTTAACTCAGAAATAATATGACCCAAGTATGAAGGCTTTAGCATGTTGTGTAAGGTCTGTTATGATCTTGTTTATGAGAACCAGAGCTGTCTTATCTTTGATATTAGCTCCTTACACTTCTACTTCACGTGCTCCGTGGTGCTCTCATGTTATTTTAACCTCTGCAGAAATTTAGTCTTTCCTTGGTTGGAGCTCGGCCTTCCACACCCCTCTATATCTGTTTTACCCTGTGTTCCACCTTCTCCAGGTAATTTTACTTATTTCTCTTCTCTCTCAAGTCTGAAATGTTGCCAATTTCTTTTTGTCAATAACTCTTAGAGAGATTAATATGATAATTGAAAGTGTTTTGACACCAAATAAGTAATTTCAATGTTTATGTATACATCACAAGTTATTGTGAAAAGTAATATATTATCTATGAGACACTTTGCAAGAATATCTTGAATAATCTTAGCTAGCTGTGTCTCCAGTGGAGTACACTATAATACACTGTAAAGAAGGAACTTGAAGCCTGATAAACACTTGTTGACTGAGTGAACATCCAAAAACATTAAAGGAAAATGACTTGTTTGTTTTTTTGTAACATTCCCTTTAGGTATAACACCATAAAATGAGTTGTTGGCATTGTTAGACTGCTGGCAAAACACTCAAGAGTTAAGCAGATATAGCAGAACCATTATGATTACTCATTTGGCTCTGGGCAGACAAAACCCAAATGTGGAAATGTTGATGCTTAATGACAGGAAAATATCATTAGCAAGCAAAGGAAAGTTTGCTCCCAGGGGAGATGACTGTGGAATAAAGCACTGTGTAGTGAATTCTTGATTACCACATATGCTTTTCTCTCTTGTAGATTAGTTTGTTCCATGCCATGTTTTTTGCAAAATGGAAAATTACAAGTAAAGTCAATTTTTATTTTTCAAAAAACAAAATTACAACTTGATTGTTATTATATTTAAAACATGTATTTTGTTACCAATAGTATCAACACTTACATATATATATATATTTCTGTAATGACTTACAGATTGATTTGTACAGACTCCAGAGATCCTGGACCATTAAGAAATAAAGACAAAAACAGAGATAGATACAAGGGAAAAGAGTTTTATTATGCAAATTGCCTCACGAGATTAATAGAGAAAAGAAGTCTAACAACTTAACTTCTGTAAGTTGGAGAACCACGGAGGCCAGTGATGAAAGTCAATTTAATTTCAAATGCCTGAAAACTATGAAAAGCACTGATGTAAATCACTAAGTCTAAGGCTACAAACATGGCCAGGTGACTGAGTGCAAAGAAAGACAGATACTCTAACCGGAGGAAGGAAGAAGACAGAGAATGTTCTGTCTTCACTCTAGACCTACAGGGGATTGGATATTATTTAATCAAATTGTTGTGTGGGGGTGAATATTCTTTACTCAATCAATTCTTTTGAATGTTAACCTCTTCTAGAAAGACTTTCACAGATGCAATCAAAGATAATTTATCAGTTACATGTATATCATTCAATTAACCATCACACTCTTTATAACCATAATATTATCAAATATAGAACTGACATCAGCTATCATGACCAAAGTAATAATTATTAGTATAATAATAATTCTGAAAAGTCAATGGCCTAAACATTTATTATTATAGAAGAATGTTATAAAAATATAATCTTTATTTGGGAAAACTTGTCTGCACCCAAATGGTCTTCACCTTCTCCAAGAAGGTGTTAGACTCTGTTCACCTGGAAATTAGTTGCTTTACAAGAGACCAAGTAAAAGACGGTTTCACATATTCCAGCTCAACATTGGCATGCTTTCCATCATGTCTAATTCTAATGGCCAAAACTAGCGCAGATATAAGGATAGAGGAAAATTCCATCTTTTAATAGGAGTTGATACAAAGATGCTATATATTTCAAATAATTTCCTACAGAGCTCTGAAAAGTTAAAGACTTTCCACAATCTATATCTCTTATCAAACAATATTTGTATAATGTGCAAAGACAGGTGTGTATACAAATTTAATTACCTTTTGGGAGCTGAATAAAACAATAAGGTAAACCAAATGTTTAATTAGGTAAATTATTGTTTTATATTTAAAAAATACTCAAATTATGTCTATGGTTCTTTGAATTACAGTACATATTTTTTGAGTAAAAAAATTAGTTTCAATATATATGCAAAAGCAAGTAAAAGAATGAAAGTGAAATATTTTAAGTGCCTTCATTTGTTTTTGTCTCTGAGTTATTGGCATTATTTTATTCCAAAGCAACTCATTTTGTTGTTCCTTTTCAAGAGAACATTAGATATCTATATTTGCATTCAAAAATTACCTCTTTTCAATCACTAAGTAAAGATTTAATAATCATAATTTTTGTTAGACTCATGCTGCAAGTAGTATTTCTGCCTTGTAACATTTCCCATACTCCTTCCACATAAACATACTTGCTTATCTAACATAAATGCAGACCTCTATTTATTTAAATAATAATTTATGCTGCTAATAGACTAGCTCTGTAAAATAATTCCTTTAAACAGTAAGCAGAGCTTCTACAGCAAATGTGTTGACTCTATATTAATATATGATGTAATAAGATGTCTATAGCACTGTTAGGAATTTCCTATCTAGTGATTAATACTTTCCCTAGAGATGGGCTGATTTATTGGGAAATTCGTGAAATACATGGGAAAATCCACTTTGCTATACATAGGTGTTACTGTCAAGAGGGTCAAAATCATCAATGTTTTTGTGTGTGACAAGGAAAGAATTGCCAAGTGAACCCCTTTGCAGTAATAGCTATGATAACTTAAGATCACAGGATGATGGCAACAAAAGTCAGAAGGAAGAGAAACTTGCAAAGAACAATTGCTAAGAACCTCAGCACCACTTTAATTTCCTCTATTTTAAAGAGCAGACACCTCTGGCTCCAGGTTCCTTCCTTCCTCTTGTGTCAGAACCGATGGTCTGCCGCCTCGGGCACCCCAGCCTCCCAAGATTAAACTCAGATGATCACTGGATCAGAGCCCCGTCCATGGCTGAATGAAGGAAAAGAGGGGCTCACTCAGCTCTTCCATTTCTAACTGTACCACAGTCAGTAACAAACACAGAATTGTATTTGCGATATGAACTGAAAAGATATATATCATATACACTGAGGAGAATGCTACCAAATTCTTTCATGTTTGATCATTCCTATGCAAAAAGAAGCAAGAGACAGAAAACCAGACAATTATGCAAAGCATGAAAGAAAGTGAAGCTTTCCCTTCTCTAGCAGTGCTGGAGATCAGTGCTGCTTTACTTTTTCTTCCATTAGAGTAGTCTCAGAACATTCTGCCCATTTCTGTTCTGTATCTTTACTTCCAAATGCACCGATTCTGGGAGTCATGCACTTGGTGTAATCTCCAGCAGTATATTGTCAAGCTGGAGGGTCCCTGCAGGTGTGAGGAGTACTCAAAGGTAGGAACTTTAGAATTAGGTTTTGTTATCAATTTGTTCTAAAGACTGCACCTTATTTCATTTCTTCTAAAATCATGAGCACATGAGGCCAAGAAAAACATTTCAGCGTCTTCTCAGCCCTGATGTTCACGTCTCAGGACACACAGCAATGGAGTATCCAGTCAGCATTTGGAGAACAAGTTATGTACATGAGCAACACTTTCCTGAAAATTCAGATAAGGATGCTTTCTCTGTATTCATCTCAGTGGAAAAAAAAATATTTTGGGACTTTCTTTTTGTCTTCTTCTCCCACTTATAAATAATCTTTTAAGGAAAGAAAGATTCTGATATATTCATTTTATATCAGCCTTCAAGCAATTTTTTCTGAACTTTCTTGTTTAAAAGTCTGTTTCCTACTTTCTAACCCTGAGTTTTGGGAAACAGGAATCTTTATGACTTCTGCTGTATCTGCAGAGCTCTGGGACATAAAGTAGAGGTTTTATGGATTTGGACAGATGGGGAATAGAGACTCAAGATTCTTAAACTGCTAGTGCCTATGCTCTGTTCTATGTACCAAAACCTCAAGGAAATCACTACTTCCAAACTCTTTGGTTCCTCTTTGAATTAGGTACTAGGTTTTGCAAACCTAGATTTAATAATATTTTTCTAGGCTAGTTCAGAAAAGAAACATTTGAATAAGTGTGCCACATAGCACAAGCTAGTCATCAGTTTCCTAGAAAACTACTCAAATTGGGTTCTTTGAAATTAGGATGTGCTATCAGTTTGCTCTAAAGATCGCATACTATTTCATTTTTTTCTAAAATTATCAATATTTTATATCACAGAAAAGTGATCTATAATTTCCGAGGTCCTTACACTAAGATACAGGAACTGATTGTTGATTATTTTACTCCTAATAACCAATCAAAAATGATCATAGAATAATATATGTGATGAATATAGGTCATATGTATCCTTCAATTTTACAAAATTATATTGTTGTTCTGGCCACCCCAAATAAGAAAGTATATTATCACCTAATAGCATAAAACATTCATCTTCAGGATATGGTAATATGTGTACAATGTTTTTCAAAATCTCTTTCTTTTTGAATTTTCATTTGAATTTACCCCTCAAGGTACCAGTCTTTCTTTTCACACATTTTCACATTTTCAAAGATCCCTCTATTACTTTTCTACTTCTAACTTCAACTTCTGCCTTCCAGGTTAAAATCTAAGAGTGCGCTATTGTCTGATTTTTGAGAATGCAATTCCCAGCAGATTATACTCTACTTTGTGCTTTGGGGCATGAGGGGGTTTTAAGTTTGCTGAGTGAACGAGAGGTTGAAATGTATCATGTTTCACAAGTACCCAGCGCAATTTCAAATGAAATCAAAGTCTGCTCTGGACTTCCTGACAATGCAGCCAACAGATTTATACACTGGTAGGTCAGTTATTCTTCCTTGTACAGTAACTCTGTTACTTAGACTTTCAGAACAGTTCATTTTAGACTGCTTTTATACCAGTATATTGAATAGAATAATCAAATAAGGAATACTTAAAATCATTTTGAATGAAGAAAATATTTTATTTAAAACCTTAGGAAAGGACACTAAGAAATGAATTAGATAATTAAAAAATACAATCAAGGGACAGAGAAACACAGAAATAAAATTTATAAAATGGAGTATTAGTCACAAAGACAGGCAAATTATATACATTTATACTTAAATAGAGGCACCTTGAGGCCATACTCTTAAATGAAATAAATAAAGCACAGATGTATAAACACTCAATGGTTTCTGTAGTGTGATAAACTGAAGGTGTAAATTAGGTGCAAATATATGATAGACATTGTCAAATAGGAAAATATATATCTCCAAAGGAAGAGGGAAGCTGGATGCGAGCAGGGGAAAACAAAGAAGGAAAAAGAAAGATTTGATAGTAAAAAGGAAAACATGGAAACAAAGTGTATGTACATAAGGACTGAAGGAGTTGAAGGAAAAGAAGATGAGTGAAAATGAAAATCCACAATGTGCAGGTACAAATTCTGAATGATGAATGTGATCCTTAAAATGTACCAATAAGTTCAATTTATTTAAAAAAAAATAAAGATGCACATTTTGCCTCTGAAACCCTCCTTTCTCCTGGACTGTCTGGGCTGACCTACAAAACTTGAGCACCATATACCAGCTGGGGACGAATCTGCCGCTACAGTGTCGTGTTAAATCTGTTCTTGTAGTGAACAGAACTGACACAACAATGAAGCCCAAGGTTGGTTGTGCCCCATCTGGCCCATTTATTCTTCTTGGTCTTCCAGACAGTCTCAGATGAAATGTAATTTCTTTCCAAGACAACTGATTCATGCCTTTTGTATAAGGATAGATATTTGTACATTATTTTCAGGTAACTCTACGCCTAATTTCTGAAATGATCTAAAAGTCATGGGCTTCGTTTTTCTCTCTAGTTCTTCCAGACACGAAGTTCAGACAATGACCCAGCCACTCAATCCAGGTTACTAGTTTGGGCAAGTTACACACTGAGGGAAGTTCAGGTGACCGAATCTCAAATAGGCAAGGCCCTGAGGTTTTAAATATTTGTTTCAGTAACAGAGAAGTATTATTACAAAGGGTAAGTGCTGCTGTCAGTTTTAGCAATAGTGACTACATTACATGTGAGCTGGCACCAAAGGTCAAGATATGAGTCTAAATGACAGAAAACCTACCATGGTCTTATCTTTTCTACCCAACAGTAGCTATCAAGCCATTGCCAATGTTAATTTAATTTCTCCTGACTGTATTGTTATGAAATGATTGATACTGTGGTCATACTTCTATAATCAATTTTTAATCACTTTCTTTCTCAAGGTGAAAGAGGAAGTTTTCCCATTTTTAACTAAATGATTAGAAGGCACCAATGTCATATTCTTCTGGAAATAACAGAGTCATCGAAAAATGAACGACAGTACATCCATTTCAGTGTCACTTTTCTTTCACATTAAGCTGTCACCGAAAAGTCATTAGAAAATTCATATCAGGCTTCCAACTCATAATTATGTGAGTTTCATAAAGATTTCATTAAGAAAACTCCATTCCAAGAAGTACTGTATTAAGATACATAGTCCTCCATGAACCTAAATATGTAAATAGGTACTAAATATAAACACAAGTTCAATTCACCTGTGCATCCCATAGCTATAATGGGATATATTTGCTGCTTAGGTAAAGGAGTTATTATTCATATAAGTAACTTGGGTAGGCTTTATCCTTGTCACTAGTGAAATATTTTTTAAAATGCCAAGAGAATTTCAGTTATGAGTATGTTTTTATGATTATTTATTTTTCAAAAATTTAGCTAGAGTCTTAACCTTATTTTCTCAGAATAAAATAAGATTCTACCTTTGACATATTAAATTATTCTCTCAGTGAGATTTTATTACTATAAATATCTACTGTTCAAGTCTTAGAAGGGTCATTTCAACCCCCTAGTGAAGATAGCACAGCAAGGAGAGTGCATCTCACATGACTAGTCAGCTCCAGCCAGGAAGATGGAGAAAGAATGGAATGGCAGCACCCCACAGGGCGCTTCGGAGGTGCACTCCTAGAAATGCAAGGACTCATACACTACAACTGAACAGTACTAGCAGGTGTGGAGGTATGCTCCTATGCTGGCACCCAGAACTTTGAATGCTGAGGCAGGAGGATCACATCAAAAATGAAGACCAGCCTCGACTACATAGTGAGTTAAAAAACAGCCTGAACCACATAGTCAGACCCTGTGTGAAACAGAGAGAGTGAGAGAGAGAGAGAAGAGACAGAGAGAGAGAGAGAGAGAGAGAGAGAGAGAGAGAGAGAGAGAAACAGTTTCACAGCATTTTTAAGTACTACCTTGCTGACCAAGTTTTTATATTTAGGCTATTTAGACTTTTGGAAGACACACTGAATCATTGTAGCATATATATGTGTTTACATAAACACACACTCATATACATTTATATTTGCACTAAAAATTTATCATTTAATTCTGATGATAAATATTCAAGCTAAATATAATTGTGCACTTTATAAATGCAAAAAGTGAAACTAAGAAGCTAAAGAATTTACACAATTATCAATCAGCAAAAGATCTTTAACTCAAGATTTCAGTTCTGAGCTCTTTCTCTTAATATTTCCAATATCTTATAATGTGAGGCTCTGTTACATCTGTTGGCATTACCTGCTGTACAATCTCATGTGATATATTTCTTTCTCCATGGCATTTTTAGTAGGCTTATAAAGGAAATGTCAATAACTATTGATAAATCACTGAAATGTTATATGTAATAATGTGTGTTTATTCAAGTTGCTATGTTAAATGTATTTAGAATTTCAGTAAAGAGAATCAAATCTGTTTATTTGTGTAGGGGAAGCAGTTTTATCAAGTTTGTCTCTACTTAACATTCTGGTCCTTCATTGATATTTAGGAGGCCAAATAAATACTAATGGCCAACAATATTTTATATAACAAAGATAAATAGATAATATTAAGAATATATTTAAGAAAAAGGCAATTATCACAAAATATGCTAAGTGAAGGCAGAAAAACCATAACTGGGACACTCACGGATTTTGTACCACACAGTAAATTCTGGCAAGACTGAACTTCCCTAAAATTTTTAATGAAATAAACACAAAAGAATAGAGAAATAGAGATTTTTAAAAAATTCATTCTCCAATACTACTTTTAAAAATTGACGCCGATTTTCCATCATATATTTATTCATTGTGAATGTAGGGTATTTGAATACTTACAGATTTCAAAAATAATACTGATGTCAAGTTTCTCTTAATGATAAAATCTTAACTTACAGTAAAAAAATTGGTGCAACAGAGACAACAGCAATGCCACAGTAATTAAGTAAAATTCTGATTGGATTTAGATTTTGTTAATGATTTATCTAATAGTTTATTTGTATTCAGTGATTCAATTCAGGACACAACTTCAAACCTTAATCTCATCCAATATCTTACAGTTCTTCAGTTTGCCTGGCCTGGCTTTGGTTACTCAGATAATAGGCAGTAATATACCCTCCTTATACCAGGAAGATCTACAGGAAAGGTGGCAGGGATCATGTGTTTCATGTAACTGAGCATGCACAACAATTAGGATAACAGAAGGGTGCATGTAATGGTTAAACTCATAGTGTTACTTAAAACTGTGAATGTAAACTTCAAACTTGATAAATTCTTGTTTTTTTTTTCTTTTTCTCTTCTTATTGACAGTATTCCTCTATTCCTATTTTTTTTTCTTTTAAGCAAACAATTCTGATATCTTTGTGTCTTTCCATGTCATTTTACTTCATTCAGTCCTCCTGTTACTGAGACTGCGCCTTTTCTCTGTCAACATTCACAGCATGTAATATATTGAACGCTAATATTTTAATTATTCAGTTATTTATTTTTGATATTCTTAACTTTCTATGCATTTTCAAGTTTTATTTTATACTTCTCTCCTTTGTGCAGTTGGATAGTTTTTAAGATTTTTGTTTTCATTTAATTAGATTGTTTGTGCTTCATCTTGGAAATATTTTCTTCTCTCATCCTTGAAAAAGTTGAAAAAATCTTGAAAGTGCAACTTTTTAAATTGCTCATAATGCTAACTTGACCTGCTCAAACAACACTCATCTTTTTAAATTTTCAGTTTCCTCTGAATATAAAGAAGAATGAAGACATATTTTGTTATATTTTTCTGTCATTTTGAAATAAGAATTTTTGAGCCTAGTTAGCCTTAATTATTCTAACATATTCAATATACATCTTGATATCAAGATTGTGTATGGCACATCAGCAAACTTTTCAAACAGTCTGGTTCTAGCTGGTGTGTCCACTTTGCTTATAAGAGGTATTGTAGTTTTCTGTCATCATTATCTGTTGTTCTAGCTTGAATAGTGGGGAGTACGAAGTGAAGGAGACAGAGAAGGCAAAGAAGAATATTAAGAAAAACTGGATAACACTAAAGACAAGCAAGAAAGAGACAAGAAAGAGAAAGAAAGCAAATGTTGATCACAGACAGCTCTGTCCCCACGTTTCTTTACCTTGGTCTCTTGTGTAGCATCTCTGTAAGGCAGCACAGTTTAACATGTCATATATTGTGGGAGGCTTTGTCTCTCTGGAGTTCACTCTGTTGTTTTCCTCTGGTGTCTTTTTCTGTGTGGATGGAGAAGCATAAAATTAATCAGTGGAATTAGAAGTCAAGACTAATACTCATCTGAATGAAAGGAGATTTCCAGTTGAGTGCATTACATTATTCATATATTGAACATAAGACTGAAAGTAGGGTAAGAGTGGCAAAAAGTCTTAACATTTTCCAGATAATTGCTTCATGCTTTAAATAAGGAGTAAAAGTCTGTGGACACCATGGTAGGACTGTCACACTGTGACAGAAATGGTTAGCAGCTGATCAAAATTTTTTGTGTTTCTTTCACAATGTGGAGCTATAGGACATATCAGGAAAGTCCAGAATTACATTTTTAGCTCCTTTTCTTTTCTTTTTTTTTTCATTTGTCTATGTGATTATGTTTTTACTAACAGAATACGGGCAGTGATTTTATACTGTACTTCCACATTTGACTTCTATTTTCTAAGTGATTACTCCCTTGATTAGTGTATTTTCTGATGCAGACAGTATAACTCACCTGTGTAATGTAGAGGTGAAAACTTTTATTGTGACTCACTGCTTCAGAAGTTTCAGTGTATAGTTAGTGGCTGAGTGAAGATATGAAGGCAGAAGAGTGAGCTGGAATAAAGCTGCTTGACTTAGAATGGCAAAGAAGCAGAGAGAAAGAGATAAGTCTTAGAAGGACGAGGACCAGAAACAGTATCCCAGACACTTTCTGAAGTGAGTTTCACTGGTCTTCTAAGCATCTCTTAACCCATCCAAGTTGACAATCCAGATTAACTATCACTTCTTGTCAATTTATTAGCCTTGCATGATATCCTTAAACTTCACTTAATAACTAGAGGAAGAGCCACTGTTATGATTGCACTTAACATAAGCCAGCTATCCTGTATACAACCCAAAATGTACTAATTCTTTCTTGGATATCTCAGTAATTCTAGTACTATTCAGAAGTTCAAATCTTTTGGCACTCAGGAAAAAATTCTTAGCTATTTGCCTCTGCAAGAAATTTAAGAAGAAAAAAAAGGGAGGGGTGATATAATCCCAAGATACAATTATATAGGGTATACATTTCCTTTCTAAAAGTGGTAATACGTGAAAAGAAAGTAATCAGACTAAAGCAAGACCAATAAAACAGGGCAACTCTAAGTCCTGCAGCTCCTGATCTGTCTCAAGGGCACAAGAGGTGAGATCTCAAGGGCACAAGAGGTGAGATGTGAGTTCTGCATGGAATAGGACTGGGCAGCTATGCCTATGCAGCCTTGCTGGTTCCAGCCTAAGTCACATCTTTCTTGGGCTGATTGTGCTCCCTGTCTATATGTTTTTTGGCCGACATTCTCTATTCTTGGCCTCTACAGCTTCCTAGAGTTTTTTTCAGCAGTTTGGACTTTATTTCCACACTTCTCTCTTTGGGAGCTTTTATTAGGGGCTTTGGCTCGTCAAGTATCATCTGATGGCACATAACTTCCTTTGGAATCTATGCAGACAGCTCCATGAACCCAGCAGCTTTGCATTTTTCAGGACTGCACAGCAGCTTTTCAGTAACAATGCAAGGCTCTGCTCCCATTCCAAAGAGTAACTGGGCCACGCTGACAACAGCTGCATTAAAATGGCCAAATGTGGATAAGTGTCTTGGTATGCATCCTTGAACCACCCTTTGTATGCAGAGCGCCACAGAGATACTTTCTCAATACAAGGTCACTTTAAAGAGTTGACATTTTGTACCACTGAATCTATGGCATGAGAGATCTGTACAATCATTGGATGCTCTCTAGACATTTTTTCTATTACTCTATTGAGAATATTTAACTTCCTTTTAATGGAGCTAATAACTTTTAGTCATACTTTCCTTGTCAGCAAATTTATCCATATACTTTTTCTCTAAGCTAACAAATTCTTTGAAATCTTTATTTTGCCCCTGCTCATTATTCTCACAGTAAATTTGGCTAAAAACATTCAACAGGATCCATATCATAGCATGGCTATTGTATTGTACTGAAATTTTCTACCTCAGATTAATTACTTTGACACTTTTAAGCCTCTCATAAATGATTAGGATGGGGACCAAAGGCAAACATCTTTCTTTGGCAGAATGTACCATACATAACTTCTAGGTCAGTTCTCAGCAGAGCCCTTCTTCACAGCTCAAAGCTGGGGAGGACAGTTCTTACCACACACATTCCTGTGAACATCCTGGTCCTCCAAATGCATGCTGTAATTAACTTCACACTCTGCTGACCGCATTTTAGGTTTCTTCTGATCCAGTTCTCCAAAGTTTTATAAACTCCTCCTCTAAGTCATTTTTACATGCTTCTGAAATATATAGTCAGGTAGTGTCCCAGCAGTGACCTTGTTTACTGGTTACTAATTTTAAGTTTTGATAATCTTTTCCATTACTGCTATGAAGCATTTGACATGCACAACATAAAGTATAAAATGTTTATTACGGATTTCTATTTTTGTGGTTTTAATACATGGCCAGCTAACTCCAAGAGGATTACAATGATCATGGTACAGAACATGATGGAAGAAAATGGCTCCATTTTGATCTTGACTGTTCATAAGTTGTATTTCCACATTTAGAAAGTTGCTGTAATTCAGTTTGGATGACTGAATAATTGTGTGAAATCCTACCTTTCTTCTTTTCCATTTGTAGTACTATCATTTATCTTTGTGGAAAATAATTTTTTATATAAAATCTTGAGTTTGTCTTCTTACCATCTAGCATTTTTTTTTTTTACTCCATCACACTCTATCTTAATATAACCAATATTACTCTTAGTCTGTTCAAGCTGCTTTAACAAAATAAACAGGCTTGTTTTTAAAACAAAGAAATATATTGCTCACAGTTCTGAACTGAGATGTTTAATAGCAAGATACTAAAACAAGCAGTGTGTGACAAAGATCATCTTCCTTGTAATAGCGCTTTGTTGCTGCACTGTCATCTAGGAAAAGACAACAACAAGCTTTTAAGACCTCTTCTAAATCTCACATCTCTTATTTTTAGGTTGATGATGGGGATATAGTATCTGAATTCAGAAGAACATAATTTTTAACAGTAACAACCTTGATTTCATTCATATATTTTTCATGAATTTTAATATTTTTTGTTTCTGAGACGATTTTAATCATGGTCATGTTGTTACAATTTATTAAAAGAAGTATATTGTTCAGAGGCTAAAAATGAATCTAGTATTATTAATAAGACTTACTGTAATGCCTACAAATTATTGCAATTGAACAGTTGAAAAAAGTAACTAAGACACTTTATCAAGCTTTGTAAAGATTTTCTGAAAAAGCAATGAACAATAAAACTATGAGTAGGAGGATACATTTTATGAAGTAAAGATTAATCTTAAAAAGAATACCGAAGACCATGTAGTAAGGCTTAAACTTTATGGATAAATAATTTTCCTGAAAAACAATACAATATAAAAGTTATCATTGCCTTCAGGAAATATTTGCTTAAATATTTATGTCAGTAGAGTAAAGAGTAAATCAAAGTCAAAAATTCAAAACCTATCTCTTTACTTGGATCAATACTAGCTAAGTGGCTACACTTACAATGCTTTAGGTGGATTATAATTTGACCCATATTACACAGACATTGTGACTTTATTTTACAAATTACCCTTCAAAGGATCTTGGCGGTAACCTACTCAGTATCCCTCTTGTCTCATAGGAGGTATTCTTATTTCCTAAAACCTTTTCTATTCTTTTTTTTTTTTTTTTCTATACCGAGGATCAAAATAAGGACCTTACACTTGCAAGGTAGGAGCTGTGGCACTGAGCTAAATCCCTGACCCAACTTTTCATGCTCTTAAACTCGACTGTCCTTTGGAATTCATTCTTTAATTTCAGGGAAAATGAACTCTGCCTGTGTTACATCTAGCAGTTTAATTTATCCTATATCATCTATGTATGAAATATTTCTTCACTTAGCTTTCTTTAGTGGTAGTTTGAAAATTTCAGTGTGAAATAATGTACTTGTAAGGCAAGGCCATGTTTGCTTTTTGAAAAGTAGTTTGAATGTAAGTATCTTTTAAATTTTAAGTTCATTGTCAGTATGTAGGAAATAAATGTTCCTTCTTTAAATCAATATAACTTTTCTTGTATAAATATTTTTATGAAAGTCAGTGTGTTAAAAGGGTAGGTAGACTTCCTACTCAGAGAGATGTGGTTTATTAATATTTTATTCATGAAAATCATTATTCATATTAAAGTATTTGCATCATTTTTAGTGTTTCTATTATGGTATAAAGAACATCTCTATGAGGTTATATTACGATTATGTAGGATAAGCTTTATAAAAGTCCTGTTCCTTTGATATAGAATTACCTAAATTGTATTAATTTCTTGAATTTTTATGGGAACATTTTATTGTTTTTAAGTATACATACTTTAAGTATTTATATAATTCCAATAAAGATGTGGTAAAATCTATAATTAGTAATAAGCTGATATGATGAAATAGAATGTAATGTCTACAGAGTGTATAAACTCTTAAATATGACTTAACAGACACAAACACACCCCAAAATCACATAAATGGATTTTTCATAGTAAACCTTCACTTTAAAAAGAAAAAAAAAATCAAAACACAGATGTAGGCAGACAGAAATGGGTAGTGTGTGGAGGGGCAGTGGTCCTTGGTGTCCAAAAGTAAAATTATCCACCCTAAAAACAAATAATTTTTATCTTTACATAACCAAGAAGAAGACATGAAGTACTCTACTGGCAATAAGTGTGAGAAAGCTAAGGAGATTAAAACAAATTTCCCTCTTCATTGAAGTTTATGCAGAAAGCAGGCAGGAAACATATTAGGGGACAGTGTGGAAAAATCTGTGAAATAGCCTGCTCAACTTGTGGTTAACACGTGGAATGAGCAAGACAGAGTGTCAATGGCAAAGTCATCATTAAGGGCACAGTAAGCTAGTCAGGAGGGGAGACAAGCTTTTTAGTATAATTGACACTCGTACACTGAGTATCTACAAGATGTTTTAGACTTTATAAGATTTTATCTACATTATTCCTGTTTACTGTTATGATTGTATAAGCAGAAAGAATGGATTACTTTCATCACCTCGTATCATCGATATGAGTCACAGCTAACAATCTGATTAAAAAAATTAAATGAGCAAAAGAAAGACAGTGATTTTTATATTCTTAATCTCACAAAAGACCCTTCAGAGATGAAGACAGAGTCCAGCTAAGGAAAACTGTTTTTATAACTGGGCTTGAAGTAGTCATCCAGTCGCATAGAACTGTGACTGAGTATATAAAATAATGACAACAGCGTCAGCTGAAGCTACTCAGCACTTTGTGTTCATTCAGTTTCTTCTTGGGTTCCATGAATCACATTTCTTCCTCCCAGGAAGAATACTCTGGAGTGACAATCTTCAAGAGAACAGAAGAAAAATACATCCATATTAGGGCTTATAGCAAGTGAGAAAAGGATTTCTACCTTCTAGGATCTAACCCCTGGAGAAGGAGAAATACTGATTTTGGTGATTTGTTCAACTCAATACAGAAGGGTAGGAGATGAGCAGGAGAAAGTACGGAGGTCTTGGTGTCATGTTCCCAATTCCTTCCAGTTCAACATGGTCTGTGTCCAAAACGCCTCAATTTACACTGCAGAAAAATATCTTTACTAATAAATTCATAATAAATAATGAAGAGTGGAGAAATTTCAAATATCAAATACCTTTCAAATTTCAAATATCAAATATTATTTTTATTATAAAATACCATGTTATTATTTTATGTACTAATTGATCATAGGTAAATTTGTCATGTTAATTGAAATAAAAGAACAAGGAAGCAAAAGCTTCTAGGATAATTGCATTAAACTTAATACTGAGACCACTAGATTTAAATACTATTTTAGTGGAACAAAAATCAATGTAAATTGACATTTTAAATAAAATAAATGACATTTCTTTTATGCAGGAATAGATACTGTAAACAGAAATAAAATCACTTTTTCTTATATACCCCATAATCTGAAAATGGATGAATCATTGAAATTATTTATATTAACCAACTTGAATATACTGTTATTCATTCCTTTTTTCAACAAATAATTCTCAGAAAAATTACATACATATTTTGCAAAAATTTCACCCAGAGAAATGTAAAGACTAATATTTTGTTTGAGAAAACTACAGTAGCTTCCTTGGAAGAATTTTATTTCTTCTAGTGTGAAACATAAAATATTTTCACTATTGTAAAATATTTTACTATTGTAGTACCCTTGAGAATTGTTAGCAAAGAAAAGAATCCAGTACTACTGTTTTCCCCAGAATTCAAGCTCAGTGAGACTTTTGCATTTATACTCATCCTATTGTGCTAAGGATGTAATTACAAGTGCTCAAGCCAAATCCATAAATCACGATGCGGTGAGAACACTGGTTTCCTTTGATGTCCTCTTTAAGTGAATGCAATCTCAATGGCAGTTGATATGCCTTAAACTGCTCTTGCAAATGGTTATTACATTTGAACTTTGAAGACTTAGAGGCAATTTGTATTCTCTGATGGGCTTTTGTCTTTGAAATGCCCTTCCCCTTGTGATCCAAATGAAATGTCAATGCTGAACTTTTGGTTAGCTCACATTGAGTGAAAGGAACAAAAACAATCATATATTTTAAGCTCTAAAGGAATTCATATCAAAACAGTTGCTCACATAAATATATACTGCTTATATGTGTTCAAGTAGAAACCACATAAATTAGTTTGAAGGATTTTTTCTTAATTTCTCCTTTTATTTTCCTTACTGTGTAATATTAATTGCCCATGCTGCTATCTTTATTTTTATGCATCCTTATTTTCTTTCCCTTAGGTATCTGAGAATACAATTTTGAACAAAAACAAGACAAACAGGAAGTAAGTATAGGGAGAGAGTGTAACTTAATTGTAGACAGCCTCACCTATAGAATTGCATTGTAAAACATATTCGTGATGGGCACACACTTATGCTTCAAGTATTTAGCTGGGCTAACTTTCCAAATAGAAATATATCTGAACCACTATAGCTTGCATATTAAATAAACAAATTGATACTTTTATTTCTGGAGAGAGTAATGTAATATTTGATTAATTAAGTGAGATGTCATAACTGTGTTTTAAATATAATTTACATATATCATTTACCACTCCATAGGATCTAATAATTTGATAGAAATATTTCATTAAAAAGAATCTTTCTCTTCTTTTGAAAAAAATATTAAATATGTATTTTCAATAATGTGTTTCACTGAAATAACCTGAAATTTTTCTGATAAATGTATAAATAAACAGAAACCACACACATGCACACACACACACAAACACACACACACACACACACACATACACATACATATATGTATTCACACTCGATTTAATCATAAACATCATTATGTAAGATAAATATCAATATATAATGATGAAGAGGCTGAGGCAGGAGAATTGTTTACAGTTGCTGATAGGACAGTTTAGGCTACATAATGATTTCCAAGCAATCCTTAACTACTATTGCAATTTTCTTTCCAATAGAAGAAATAAAAAGAAAGAAAGATTTTATATATATAATGAAAGGGTTTATATATATATTTTTTTCATGATGGATACTCATATAACCTCTTCATATATATATTTTTTTTTTCTCAAGGCGATCCATATCATAGACCACATTTCTCATAGCACAAATAAGAGAGAACTGTAGATCACACTGTTCTTCATCGGAGCTCTTTTCCTTAAACTGTCTCTGTTCATGCGTGCCTCAGAACTAAGGCTAAAGATGATGGCTTTAATGTGAGCATTTTCCTGATATATTATTTTTTTATTAGAAAAACAGAGAGGTGCAACTGTCTCTTGATTTAAAATTATGCATTATTATTGAACAAAACAGTAATAGTGAACAAACACAAAATTGTGAAACATGTTAAAAATTACAATAGAAAAATATACATAAGACTTGAAAATTCAGACATGAGATAGGAAGAAAATGTCATTTCTATGACAAATTCTGATAAAGTTTACTGAGCTTAGAAGGTAATAAGAATAATGATAAAAGTAGAATTACATGACAACTATTCAAAACTAATTTCCTCATATTTAATGCATTTGTGATTAATTGCTCATTAATTCTCAGTGCAGCAATTATTACTTCATCTCAATAAAAGTTAATTCTTCTCCAAAGTGATTTCTAAATCAGAAGTTACTGCGTAGAAAAATAGCAAATAATTTTTTCTCTGTGAATCACTGACAAATGTTTAAATATAGTAAGATGAAAAACTAGGCAAGAAAATATGTAGCCAAGGTATTAGCACCTTTCTTTTCTCACTTTTCTATTTAAATTCAGCTTCTTCCTCTTTCATAGGAGAACAATGACACATACTAGAAAAAGTGAGCAAAACCACTCCTCAAATCCAGTAGCTTTAAAGTGTTGATTAGATCACTTGATTTGTTTGTTAAATATATCATCATCCACCTAAATGGTATCCAGTCCAAGAATTTGCATCACATGTATCAGAAATAAGTTTAGTTTTAAGTTTATTTATTTCCAAATGAATATCAGTTAATTTTTGTCTTGTACAAGAATTTTGAAGAATGCATATTCCCAGTATACTTATCCCAGAATTTAGGAAAGACGGCTGATTTATAACTTTATACATATTTTGCATTAATCATTGTTAAATCAGTGTTAAAGAAATAGCTTAGTGAAGTAAAAGGACTATTGTACATTGCTTAGGAGCAGAAATAAAAATTCTATGTACTTAAGCAATATAATTAAGTGATACAGTTAAAAAATAAGCTAAGAGATACTTATTACTGTATTGTGTTACAGTAAGTACAAATTACTTGCAACCATTATTTTATTTTTTAAATTATGGACTATAAAACATTCATTATAATTAACAGTTTTGGGACATATTTCATAGTCATTCCACTTAGCTTATTTTTGTTAAATGATATATTTATTTGAAAAGCACTTCACAACATCCTAGAGATTTAAAGATTAATAAAACAAATTTTTATAGTATCTTGTAAAGATTCCAATAAGATTCAAGATTTTAATGGGAAAAGTGAAGATGAGGTTAAGGTAGATGATCACTGAGGCCTTTGAGAGAAGGAGAACATGAGAGGTATTAAATCTGGCATTGTTCTACAACTAACAAACGATGCTCAGATATATAGTGTTGGTGTAGATCCTGCTAAATTGCAAGTCTGTTTGCATTTCTAACGAGAATTCAAGTGAACAAGACTTTTACTCTGTCATTTTACAACTAAACAAAAAGTCTCCCCCAGCTTCCTCACTACTGTAAATAGTACTAATATCCAGTCACAAGGATGATCTCTTCTTGTTTAAGAGCTGTTTCCAAAGCAAAATTTACTTTTACTTTCTAATCTCCTTTTTGAACTTATTTTATCTCTCTTGCAGTATTTTCCACCCCTTTTCTTTCTTCCTTCATAAAGGAACTCTAGCGTCCAAATTTGAAAAAGGTTTTTCAAGGACTGTTGAAAAAGTAAATAAAGAAAAAGGGATATATGATATTACTTGAAGAAAAAAGTTCAGTGTTTAGAGGAGTTTTGAGCTAGAGAGTAGCAATTTCACAGCACTGGCTTCTTTTAGTTTCACATTTAGGTGAGTGAAAAGTTCATGGAAACTTTTCCTTTATTGTTTCCATAGCAGTTCCTTTTATTTCACTCTCAGAGTAGCTGTCCTCCTTCAGAATATATATATTTGTTTCTGTAAACTAGTCCAGGCTATTTTGTTTATGTCTTGGCCTAGAATCTGCTGTCTCTCCATATCTCTACACACCCTGGTTCGTTGTTTAGATAACAATATTGGAAATCATGATTTTCTCTTGCTTTTGTATTTACTGCTATTCTTCTGGGCCCTCCTAGCCAACAAAAACATACACACACACACACACACACACACACATTAAACCATATATATATAATATATAATATTATATATTATAATATTATATATGTACATATATTATAATATATACTATTATATGTGTATATATATACATACATACATATGTATATGTCTACAAAACTTTATATATGAGTATCTGTAAGTATATAAAGACATTCAAGAATTAATAACTGTGCATCTGCTTTTGATCCTGTGTGACAAAGATTCTTCTAGGTTTGTTTTTTGTTTATCTGGAGCTACTCATTCCAAAAAAGAAAAATGTCACCAATTGCAATCAACCGCTTAAGTCATAAATTTTCCTATAAATATAGAGTAGTGTCTAAATGCTTAATTAATATCCAAATGGAAAACAACTTTATTGATTTATAAATGGTCTTTCATTTCTAAAGATCAGTGAAAGACCTACAGATGTGATTTTAGATATCATGAGCTATTTATATTTCACATGTCATTCCCTCAGTATCCTCAGTTTTAATGTTATGTGTACATAAAGGTTCATCCTTGTGCTACAAATGTCTAAGGATTTTGACAAAAGGTGCAGTGTTCTGCTTCCACTATTTTATTTATTTATTTATTTTTAGGATTTTTGAGACAGGGTATCGCTTTGTAGTTCAGGCTGGCCCTGAGCT